>BOPN01012514.1:10000-11459 GCA_017312705.2 Penaeus japonicus | reverse complement strand
AGGGTATATATGTAAGATATATACATATATATATATATATATATATATATATATATATATATATATATAGATATATATATATGTGTGTGTGTGTGTGTGTGTGTGTGTGTGTGTGTGTGTGTGTGTGTGTGTGTGTGTGTGTGTGTGTGTGTATTCAAATAAGAAGATTCATTCCTATCTTTCAATAATGTTATAGTGTGGTGTGTTCTGCTCCCTTTAGCCTCTTCGTTCCTTTCAGATTATTTTGGACTGACTTGTGAATTAACTAACTACGTTTCTGGGCTTTGTAGGATCATACGTGGAAATTTCCTGGATTAAACATTCAATTTTGCGAGCAAGCGTGAGTGTGTGCTTGAGGGTGTGTTTGTGTGTGTATGTGTGTGTGATAAAGAGAACGAGAGAGAGAGAGAGTGAGAGATAGAGAGATAGGGAGAGAAAGATGGATAGATAGAGAGATAGGGAGAGAAAGATGGATAGATAGATAGATATATATAGAAACAGACAGAAAGAGAGAAAAAGATAAAAAGAGAAAGATAGATATGTAGACATATATAGACAAATAGAGAGAGAGAGAGACAGACAGATAGAAAGATAGACAGATAGAGAGAGAGAGTGAGTGAGTTAGACAGACAGACAGACAGACAGACAGACAGACAATCAGGAGGCAATGAGAGATGACATTAGCAAGCGTCTAAGAATATATCGCGTCACAAGGCGATCCAAGTTTTTGCTCCCTCTTCTATAACCTTTGCCTTCAACATCGCTGTTAAGCTTGAAAATAATATCATGTGACATCAGTCATAATTTAGACATCAATTCAAGACTTCGGACACTTCAGTCTTCAGTAGACCATTAGGTGATATGTCAAATGCAGCACACGTACACTCCCACACACGCACACACGCACAAATATACACGAACCCATACACGTATACTCATACACTCTAAAGTACACACACACACACACACATACTCGCAAAGATACATACACGTAAACACAAAGACACATACACACACACACACACACACACACACACACACACACACACACACACACACACACACACACACACACACACACACACACACACACACACACACATACACACGCACACACACACACACACACGCACACACACACGCGCGTACACAAGACTAAAGAGGACTCCCCTAGCGCCGCGTTGACCCACAAAAGCTTACCTCCATCTTCCACCCTCCTCCCTGCTACTCCTACTCCCCCCCTACCCCCTCTCCCACACCCACGCCCCACGCCTTTCCTCTCTTCTTACTCCCTACTCGTCACTTCCCCCGTTCCCCCACTCAACCCGCCCCTCCCCCCCTCCTACTCTTCCTCCCCCTCCTCCTCTTCCTCCTCTTCCTCATCCCATCCTGGCCCTTTTACTGATCCACCTCCTCCACCTCCCCCTAACCCTGCCCCCCCCCCCCTCACTTTCCTGAT
>BOPN01012513.1:10000-11467 GCA_017312705.2 Penaeus japonicus | reverse complement strand
ACATACATAAATGCACACACACACACACACACACACACACACACACACACATATATATATATATGTATGTATGTATGTATGTATGTATGTATGTATGTATATATAGATATACATAGATATAAATATACAGATGTAGATAGATAGATATAGATATAGTTATAGATATACATATACATATAGACATGCATATATATATATATTATATATATATATATATATATATATATATATATATATATATATATATATGAATGTATATACGTATGTATGTATTTATGCATATAAAATTGTAAAATGAACGCAGTAGTTCTACAACAACGTTTCAGTAAAGAAAATGTATTCATTAAGACAAATTTATTGATGTGCCAAATTCCAAACTCTTCATATACGGTATATCGCTTTCTTTCTTTCTCTTTTTCTTTCTCTTTCGTTCCTTTTCTGAAATTGCGAAGTTAAACACTGGCGCGGATAACAATTTTTAGAGAGTATTCTTAGGCTCTGTTTCCCTCCTCTATGGCAAGATTCCAAACATATTTTTCTTTTTCTTCTTCTCCATTCTCTTATTACTTTTCTTCTTCTCCTTCTGTTTCTTCTTTTTCCTCAATTCAATTACTACTACTTTTCTTCTTTTACTTCTTCTTCTTCATCTTTTTATTTTCTCCAACTACTGCCACTTTGTTTTCTTATTCTTATTCTTGATATTATTCGTTTTCTTCTTCCTCTTCTCCGTTTATCTCTTCTTCTTCTTCGTTTTTTCTCCCTCTTCTCCTTGCATCAAAGTATGAGCCAAAATTCAGTCCTCAATAACTTGCCGATAGTCGAAGAGTAGAGTAAGGAATCCATGAAAATGAAAACAACAATGCCTGCCTGACCATTCGTGCGTTTTAGTCACACGCAAATACGCATGCACTATGTGAATCTGATGTTCACATGGACGTACATGTACCAAGAAGCACACAGTGCACATTTACTCGCACACACGCACACACACACACACACACACACACAAACGACTTCCATTCGCCCAATGTCTGTAGATATGCGTATATGCGTAACTAGGAGTAACTATGATATTGTGTAATATAAATATATCATATGTGTGTTTGTAAGCACTAACGAGGGGTCTTGGAGCATGTGTATCGTCGTGGCAGTGGTGAGTGTCAGTGCCATGATGACCAAACAGTGCACGCGGGCGGAGGTCGAAGAAAGAGTGAAATATACTAAGTAAATCACTGAGCTCCCACGATGACCACTCCAGGACCTCCGCACTCGCTGTTTCCTCGACTCTCTCCTCCTCCGTCCCTGTGTTCCTCCGCCCCAATTTTGCGTGGCCACTCCCACTCACCAGACCCCGCCCCTTTATCCTTCCTACCCTGACTTCGCTCCGCCCTGGACTCCGCCTGAAGGACCGCCCATCGCCAGCGAGGGCGTCTGCGCGGCGGCCAAACGACGCCCGACCTCCGCGGC
>BOPN01012512.1:10000-11470 GCA_017312705.2 Penaeus japonicus | reverse complement strand
TATGTGTGTGTGTGTGTGTGTGTGTGTGTGTGTGTGTGTGTGTGTGTGTGTGTGTGTGTGTGTCCGCGTGTGTGCTTATACATGCGTGTCTATCTGTATATATAAGTGTAAGTGTATGTGTATATGAATGTGTATGTGTATGTGTACATGTGTACGTATACACGCGTGTGTATATGAATGTGTTAGTGTAAGTGTATGTGCATGTGAATGTGTATGTGTATGTGTATATGTATATGTGTGTGTGTGGAATTATGATGCTGATTAAACCCTGGACGTCATGAGCGTCATGAATAAAATGTTAACCCATCTGCCGATACCATCTCGATGTGGATGATGACGGTCTGTACGTATAGCAGCCATGAGTTTGACATGTGATACGAATTCTATGTCAGAGTGTTGATATAACCCTCAATCGGATTCGACCCAGCGTTCAGACGTCTACGTGCCGTACTTTAAAACTCTACCGCTATTGCTGACGCTGTCGTTCCCGCTGACGTTTGATCAATTCCTATATCAAACAATCATGCTTCGAACGCCTGGTGCTCCGACGTCCCGAACTGGCGCTGTAGTATTCGAAACTGAGCGGCGGTGGAGCGGCAGTAGTAAGGCGTCTTTCATGTTTCTTACTTATTGTTAAGCTTTCAGTCAAGAATTATGATTATTGTAATAGGCGCACGAAGACACGACACTTATGGATTGTATTATTATGAAGATTTATGGATTGTTAAGAGTATTTTTTAAGTGTTTTGATTACAAGGTATGAATCCTGTCTCAAGGTTGTTTCTGACATTCCATATATATAGCTATAATATACTGATAATTTGTTTAACGTTCAGCAATACGGACATCATTTAAAGTGCATTTTATGATATAACGAAATTAAATATATATATATATATATATATATATATATATATATATATATATATATATATATATATATAGAGAAAAAGAGAGAGAGAGAGAGAGAGAGAGAGAGAGAGAGAGAGAGAGAGAGAGAGAGAGAGAGAGAGAGAGAGAGAGAGAGAGATAGAGAGAGAGAGAGAGAGAAGAAAGCCAAAAAAAAAAAAAAGAGAATGACTTAAACATCTATATCTCTTTCTATCTACATATATAATAAGTAGATAGATAGATAGTATAATATATATATATATATTATTATGTTTAATTTAAAAATCAGGAAGTCTCCAAACCATATATAGTGCAGTATATCAACGCCATGACGACGCACGGTAGCAATCTCGTTTTACGCCTGAGGACTTCCCAGATCAAGGCTACGGCGGTGCCCGTGCGAGATTTATGCTTTTGCAGTAACGACCTTACCTGCGGAGATGCCCTTGCCAACATCAACCTTTCCATAACTAATAAGGAAAGAGTTCTTTTTCTGCTGAAGTTATTTGACAGAGAATGAAAATGATTTCAACTGGTCTCAAGTTTCATGATCATTTCATTAGTATCATTGATATCAGA
>BOPN01012510.1:7500-11471 GCA_017312705.2 Penaeus japonicus | reverse complement strand
TATATATATATATTGTATCGTGAACGATAATTCAAATCACGCACGGGAGAGATCTTGTCTCGTAGATGGCGTTGCGGTTGTGGCTCGTGTTTTGGTTGTGTTGGACGGAGGAAGTCACGTGGAAGATTCTTGTACATTTATGTTTGGAAGTTTGCTGTGATCCCTGAACATTGAAACAGATTCATAATTTGCTTTGGTTAGCGTTTAGTGTCTCAGAAATGAAATGACTTCCTTCTGTCGAGGATTGGGTAAGTGATTAGTGCTGCTGGACCGGAAGAAATCTGCACAGGAGATTGGGGAAAGGGCAAAGGTGAAAGAAGGGAGTTTCTGATTATTTTAATTTCTGTACTTGGTTTTAATATCATTTATACGAAATTTATTAGAACTTTGGGTATTATTGGATAGAGACACAACAACAAGTAGCGAAAAAACAAACCTTTGGGCATGACGTAGTTTTAATTATGACGTAACCCATAAAAACTCTTTTCTTCTGGAAAAGAAAAATAATCGAGATAGATTATTTTGAAAATAATTAAAAACGATTAACGGAAGAGATGATTCCACTGTCTTAACAAACATCTGACTGAAAAATATCGGCTCTGCGCATGCGCCAACCTCCCCCGCGGAAATACAAAAAAGTATCGATAGAAGGCAATACTGTCACGTGATAATAATAGCACCAATAGGGAAACAATAGGTCTAACCGACAAAATGATCGACCAATCACAGACAATTGAACATAGATTCCGGGTCCTTGCTTCAATTTCAAAATCAGTTTCGAGATGGCTACATTGTGTGGAAGATGTAGGTACACTCCATGGAAATTCATCAAGTTTTTTATTTATAAAGATAACGCTGCATCACTGAAATTATTACGTGGCCACGGTGCTCTGCCAATGGAAATGGAGTGCAAAAACTGTGAATTACAACCTGGCCCCTCACACGCCTCCAATTAAGGTAAGAAGTGGTAACAAAGTGGTATATACAACTTTGTTGTATATACCCTTTGAAGTTTTGAGTTTGTATTTTGTTATTGCGATTTGTGTACATGTATGAGGAATTAATTGTTTGAAGTTTAAGTTTTCTTATACATTCTTGCATATTGTTTTGTTATTGCAGTGTAACAAATAACTAAGCTTATTAGCAGACATGTACTTTACTGTATTTTATTTAGGATTCATGGATCCTTTATATTTCAGGTTAAATATTAATAAGGATAACGCTTTCAACTGCCATTTGATTCTCCTAGTGCGACATATATGTATATATATATATATATATATATACATACACACACACACACACACATATATATATACACACACACACACACACACACACACATATATATATATATATATATATATATATATATATATATGTCAAAGTATTAATAATTAAATGGTGAAATTTCGTTCAGCATTTACTATGAAATACAAAAGGAGATATGGTTTCGTCTCGTTTCGTTCAAGTGATTCGAATCAATTTTACGTGTGCAGGTGCATAGGCCTACTCGGTAGTTCCCACTATTCGCCTGCCGATGTAAGGTTGTTTCTGCGGGATTGTTATCGCCAGTGTGGAAAAATGATATTTGGTTATGTGAAGTAATGATGGTTTCTATTACTATTGTATTTGTGATAATTTATAACTTATATGTTTTTAATATCAATTAACAGGACTCTACTCCAGCCAAGGGCCGGGCAGAGAGACGTCCACTTTGATTCCTGATTGCTGACCCAAATCCGAGACCCGCAAGATACAAGAATGACGATGGTTATTTAATTTGGTTTAAGGGTTTATGTGGTGCTCAAGTCGGCGAGACATATATAGCCACTTGAGGGGGAACTGTGTTCCCCCTCATGTGTGGAAAAATTTACGCAATAAAGCAAAGAAAAGTCAGGGAAATTTTATTTTCTACCCAGATCTGTAATTCTGAATATACACCTATATCCTAGAACCTTGATAATATATATATACATATATATACATATATATACATATATTTATACATGTATATATATGTATATATATGAGAAAATGGTAGAATGCAGTAACGCATTTTAATATATACAAATTTTTACCTCCCTGACCGGGACTCGAACCCGCGCCGTAAGATCGACAGGCACAGTTGATACCGCTCGGCTACACGACCCGTCAAAAGAGATGTTCAACCAGACGCCTTATGAGATGTCATGGACATTACCTATGTGTTCTTATCAGAACAGTGATAGCAAATTTTTACGAACATCTCCCGCGGGCGCTCGGCAGCCACGGAATCACAAATTCAAGTCCCCAAATCAAGTTACCAAGGTTATATGTGTGAGAAGATGGTAGAATGCAGTAACGTATTTTGATATATACAAATTTTTTCATAAGGCGTCTGGTTGAACATCTCTTTTGACGGGTCGTGTAGCCGAGCGGTATCAACCGTGCCTGTCGATCTTTAGTCGCAGGTTCGAGTCCCGGTCAGGGAGGTAAAAATTTGTATATATTAAAATGCGTTACTGCATTCTACCATCTTCTCACACATATAACCTTGGCAACTTGATTTGGGGACTTGAATTTGTGATTCCGTGGCTGCCGAGCGCCCGCTGGAGATGTTCGTAAAAATTCGCTATCACTATTCTGATAAGAACACATAGGTAATGTCCATGACATCTCATAAGGCGTCTGGTTGAACATCTCTTTTGACGGGTCGTGTAGCCGAGCGGTATCAACCGTGCCTGTCGATCTTACGGCGTGGGTTCGAGTCCCGGTCAGGGAGGTAAAAAATTTGTATATATTAAAATGCATTACTGCATTCTACCATCTTCTCACACATATAACCTTGGTAACTTGATTTGGGACTTGAATTTGTGATTCCGTGGCTGCCGAGCGCCCGCGGGAGATGTTCGTAAAAATTCGCTATCACTGTTCTGATAAGAACACATAGGTAATGTCCATGACATCTCATAAGGCGTCTGGTTGAACATCTCTTTTGACGGGTCGTGTAGCCGAGCGGTATCAACCGTGCCTGTCGATCTTACGGCGCGGGTTCGAGTCCCGGTCAGGGAGGTAAATATTTGTATATATTAAAATGCGTTACTGCATTCTACCATCTTCTCACACATATAACCTTGGTAACTTGATTTGGGACTTGAATTTGTGATTCCGTGGCTGCCGAGCGCCCGCGGGAGATGTTCGTAAAAATTCGCTATCACTGTTCTGATAAGAACACATAGGTAATGTCCATGACATCTCATAAGGCGTCTGGTTGAACATCTCTTTTGACGGGTCGCGTAGCCGAGCGGTATCAACCGTGCCTGTCGATCTTACGGCGCGGGTTCGAGTCCCGGTCAGGGAGGTAAAAATTTGTATATATTAAAATGCGTTACTGCATTCTACCATCTTCTCACACATATAACCTTGGTAACTTGATTTGGGACTTGAATTTGTGATTCCGTGGCTGCCGAGTGCCCGTGGGAGATGTTCGTGAAACCTCGCTATCACTGTTCTGGCAAGAACACATAGGTAATGTCCATGACATCTCATAAGGCGTCTGGTTGAACATCTCTTTTGACGGGTCGTGTAGCCGAGCGGTATCAACCGTGCCTGTCGATCTTACGGCGCGGGTTCGAGTCCCGGTCAGGGAGGTAAATATTTGTATATATTAAAATGCGTTACTGCATTCTACCATCTTCTCACACATATAACCTTGGTAACTTGATTTGGGACTTGAATTTGTGATTCCGTGGCTGCCGAGCGCCCGCGGGAGATGTTCGTAAAAATTCGCTATCACTGTTCTGATAAGAACACATAGGTAATGTCCATGACATCTCATAAGGCGTCTGGTTGAACATCTCTTTTGACGGGTCGCGTAGCCGAGCGGTATCAACCGTGCCTGTCGATCTTACGGCGCGGGTTCGAGTCCCGGTCAGGGAGGTAAAAATTTGTATATATTAAAATGCGTTACTGCATTCTACCATCTTCTC
>BOPN01012510.1:0-2500 GCA_017312705.2 Penaeus japonicus | reverse complement strand
ACGCGCGCACGCACGCGCACACATACAAATACACACACACACACACACACACACACACACACACACACACCGCAAAACATAAAATAATCGAATCAGAAAGAGTGGCGAAGGGACTCGAAAAGACAGACAGCAGAGTGAGGGAAGCGCTCAACCCCTTGAGACTTTCCCTTAAATCAAACCACAGCGTTACCTTTCACCTCCCCGTCCTACCAAATTTAACCCAAAAGTATGTTCACTCGCCGTCCATTAATTAAAGGCCTGCAACTTCGCTGAAGCCAATATCCCCGTAACATCTCTCACGCAGTTCATCCTCGGCCAAGCTGCTCACCTCCATCAGCCGTCATGCTTGATATATTGCAAGTACGTGTCACAGCGAGCGAAACGAAGCGGTTGCAGCAGGAGGGAGAGACGGGAGGGAGAGAGACATTTCATCACATTTTAACGAACGGAATGTGACCATTCGCCTTTGCAGACGCGCCTGTGTTGAATCTTGTAGCAGTTAATAAAGGGTATTCCTCACCGGGAATGTGCCTGTTGGTGTAATCAGTCCAGCGTTTACAGCCGCCTGCGGGTTCGTCTGGAAGGATGAGTCTGCTTCGCCGCTTTGGATCAATGTCCTCAGCGCAAACCGCTAAATTATATGTAGCAGGAAATGGAAACTGCTAATTTCCAGAAGCATATGTCAAGCTAAACATCATCCATCTTTTGGTATTTATTTGATTATAAACTATTCACATTTCAATCAGTTTATGATTAAACTAGTAAGCTGAATTTCGAAATTAATTTCTTGTATTTGATATTGGTGCCAATTATATGAATAATTGTGGTCATCGTCATCAGCATAATAAAACAATAATAACAATATTAAAATTGTAATCACTATTACTGTTACATATGTCGTCCTAATCATCTTGCTTTAGAAATACTTATGTCATCACTCTTATGAGACGGGAACGGTAGCAAAGGCAAGAGGAGAAGAATATGGAGAAAAAGGAGGAGGAGAAGAAGGAGGGAGGAAGAAGGAAGGAAGAGGAGGAGAATATAGAGAAGGGAGGATTACGGAAGAGGAGGAGAATATAGAGAAGGGAGGATTACGGAAGAGGAGGAGGAGGAGGAGAGGAGAATATAGAGAAGGCCGAATTACGGAGGAGGAGAATATAGAGAAGGAAAGGCTTACGGAGGAGGAGAATATAGAGAAGGAAGGATTGCGGAGGAGGAGAATATAGAGAAGGAAAGGATTACGTAGGAGAAGGAAGAAGAGGAGAATATAGAGAAGGAAAGGATTACGTAGGAGGAGGAGGAGGAAAAGGAGTTGAAGAGACAAGACGACACAAGCAATGACGAAATCCTTACCATCGCAACAGAAACGCAAAAATCGCAAAGCCACTTCAAGCAGCTCCGCCCAAGCCAATATCCACGACACTAGATGCAGAGAGCGCTTACCTTGGAGATTCCGAGATCTTAACCCAGCCTCCCACTGTCTCACTTCCGGGAGTTGTCAAGTGCATTGCTTGGTCTGAACTCATTTCATTACGTGATAGGAAAGGTCAATACGCTTCCTAGAAGAGAGAAAAAAACTTTATTGGTTTGCTATATTACGAAAGTGAAATCATAATACTGATGGTAGAAAGTTATAAGCACAAACACAACAAAAAATATTGAAGTGAGAAGTTAGGCGAATGTATTTTCTTTACTGTTTCTCAGAAAGAAACTTATAGTAATAATTTTAAAAATTACATCAATAATTATAAGGAGGAGGAGGAGGAGGAGGAGGATGGTGATGATAATGATGATGATGAAAATTATGATCATGATATTAATGATGATAATATTGCTTATAGTATTGATGGTGATTACACTAGCTATGATTATAATAATGATGATAATGATAATAAGTTAATTATGATTATAATATTGAAAAGGATAATAGTAATAATAATAATGATAAAAATGTTAATGATAATAATGATGATAAGAATAGCTATAATAGCAGCTGAGATAATGAGAGAAAAGCATATATATATGTATATATATATATATATGTATATATATATATATATATATATATATATATATATATATAATACATATATAAATATATATATATATATATATATATATATATATATATATATATATATATATATATATATATATATATATATATATATATATATATATATATATACATATATATATATATATATATACATATATATATATATATATATGTATATATATATATATATATATATATATATATATATATATATATATGCATATATATATATATATATATATATATATATATATATATATATATATATATATATGCATATATATATGTATATATATATATATATATATATATATATATATATATATATATATATATATATATATATACATATATATATATATATATATATATATATATATATATATATATATATATATATATATATATATATACACACACACACACACACACACACACACA
>BOPN01012508.1:0-5000 GCA_017312705.2 Penaeus japonicus | reverse complement strand
TCTCTCCTCCTCTCTCCTTTTCGCTCGCTCTCGCTTTCTCTCGTTAGTTGACATTACACTCGACTCTCACACTAGCCCTGGAGACCCCCCGTGCTCCTTAATTAACGCCTGCACATCGAGTACTCTTCTCCGTTTTCTATTCTCGGCTGAATTTAAAGAAGAAAGAAAACGAGAGGGAGACACGCAGTAATGAAAACTTTTCCCTCTCGCCGCTCCATATGATTAGATCGGACCAATTTTTTTTTCTCTTTCTCTCTCTCTCTCTCTCTCTCTTCCTTCTCATTAAAGGAATAACTTCATTTAATGAGGCGGAGGGAGCGACGGTTGCTGAGCCTTGTGGTCGTGATTAGAGGTGTGAACCACATAATGAGGGTGTTTTAGATGGCCGTTTAGGGGGGGAGGGGGACACAAATCTCAGGGAGTAAAGGCTAATGCCCTGGCAGGGACACCGGAGACATTGTCGATGGATTCAGATCATACAGATGACGCCAGGGAAAAAAAAGGCTAATTGAACAGATAAACGGATTTAGAAAGTAATTATGAATTAAGAATTCAATATTCAGAGTTGATTTACAGGGCAGGTGTGAAGGGGGAGAGCTAAGGAAGGAATATGGTCGTTGCTAGGAAGAACGGAGAGAGTGAGTGTGTGTGTGTGTGTGTGTGAGAGAGAGAGAGAGAGAGAGAGTTAGTGAGTGAGAGAGAGAGAGACTTAGCGAACCGGGTAGACTCTTTCTCTCTCTTTCTTATTCCTTTGGGTGTGTTTGTATCTGAAACATGACTGAACTTTCTCTCTCTCTCTCTCTCTCTCTCTCTCTCTCTCCCCCTCTCCCTCCCTCTCTCCCCCCCCCCCCCCCCCCCCCCCCCCCCCCCCTCCCCTGCCCTCTCCCCTTCCCCCTCCCTCTCTTAGTAAAATATATTCACCGTGGCACCTCCCAGCATCTTCGCAGCTGCCAGATTCAGCTGAGCGTCTGACAAAGCTGAAACTTCCTCTCAGATGTTATTGTCAGAGATGTCAGAGGCAATATTCGTCGTTGAAATATGTTCGATGATGTTCTATAAATAGATGTTGAAAAGAGGTGTTGCATGACTCTGATATGGATATGGTGAAGGAGAAGATGATGGTGATAACCGATAGTGTTTTTATTGATTGTGAGGATGAAACTACTACTGCTAACATCATTACTACTGTTGCAATTACTATTGCTGCTACTTCTAGAATAACCGCTATTGTTACTACTAATACTACTATTGCTACTACTACTACTACTGATACTGATACCACTGCCTCTACTACTAATACTGCTATTGCTGCTGTTGTTATTAGAAGAACCACATGATCTTTTATTTTTTTCTGATACTACTACTACTATTACTACTGCAATTTCTTCAACAACTACAACAAAATCTCTTGCTACTGCTACAACTATTGCTAGCACTACCACTTTTAATTTTTCCCAGAAAATGAAAAAAAAAAAAAATACTACAAAAGAAAGGGGAAGTCAAATGTGTAAAATACAATATTATAATGATAATGATAATCACAATACGATAACCTAAACAATAGTAATGATAATGATAGTAACAATAATGATGATAATGAGGATTTGATGATAATAATATTGGTAATGGGGATGATATGATCAACATCAAAAAGAATATTAACAAAGATATAAAAAACAATTACAGCAATAGCTATAGCGTTAATGATAATGATAATCATTACGATATTAAGAGTTTTATAGTGATAATAATTTCTAATTTGATTATAATGATAATAATAATAATAATGATAAGCCAAATGATAATGATAAACATATCAATAAAATAAAACAGTAATGATAATGGTAATCAAGATTCTGACTATGATAATGATAATAAAAGTAACAATTTCCATGGAGATAATAATGATAACACTAATAACAGTAATGATAATGATAATAATGATGATAATTATAGTAATGATAACAATGATAACGAAAAAAAATCATATAGCCGTTGTAACAATAATGACAATGAGGCTAAAAACGATAATTATGATAATGATATAGATGATGATGATGAAGATGATGATAACGATAAAAATAATACAGACAATGTAATCCCACACAAAGGCTGTTTGGTATTTTGAACAGAGAGAGGAGTGAGAGTGAGAAAGGAGAGAGAGAGAGAGAGAGAGAGAGAGAGAGAGAGAGAAGGGTAGATTGATAGAAAAAGAAATAGAAAGATAGATAGATGGATGTATAGACAAATAGATAGATAGATAGATAGATAGAGAAAGAGATGGAAGGCTAGATAGATAGAAACAGAGATCGAGAGATAGATAGATGATGGATAGCCAAATAGATAGATAGATAGGTAAAAAGATAGATAGAGAGAGAGAGAGAGTGAGAGAGAGAGAAAGAGAGAGAGAAGGGGGTGAGAAAGAGAGAGACAGAAAGAGAGGGAGAGAGTGTGTGTGTGAGAGAGAGAGAGAGAGAAAGAGAGAGAGAGAGAGAGAGAGAGAGAGAGAGAGAGAGAGAGAGAGAGAGAGAGAGAGAGAGAGAGAGAGAAGGGGGCGAGAAAGAGCTAGTGAGGGAGAGGCAGAATGAGAGAAAGAGAGAGCGAGAGAAAGAGAGAGAATGGGGTGAGAAAGAGAGAGTGAGGGACAGGCAGAAAGAGAGAGAGAGAGAGAGAGAGAGAGAGAGAGAGAGAGAGAGAAAGAGAGAAACCGAATGAAAGAAGGAAATACCCAAACAGCATCCATCCAGACCACACTCCGAGTTCCCAATTCCAAGGCATCAAGAAGGAGACCCGCTCCGAGATCCTCCCAACTTCGGATGCTGGCGTCTGAGGGATCAGTTGAAGTGTAATGCTACGACGACATCCCGTAATTATAATGCAGCGAAAGATTAGCGAGAGATGCTTGTACCAAACTATACTAATTAACAACTTATGAGGGAGAACATTTCATTATTCCCGAAGAGAAGGGGAACCGGGTTGAATTATTGTTTTTAATTAATTAAAGTCTTTATTTTTACTGTGTTAGTCTCGATTAAGATGGTGATGTAACACTTTTTTTTGTAATTGTTATTACTCATCACAATCATGTTAATGGTAATGATAGTGGCACTGGAGATATGTATGATGACGTATCATATTGTGATATAAGAATAGAAACATTGTTGCTGTTACTTATCAGTGATAAAAGTGGTAATGATGATGTTAATGATCATGATGATGATAATGGTTACATTGATACTATTGAAGTTAATGATATGTTATTTGATATTAATTTTTATTTCTCATCATGCCATATCAATGATGATGATAACAACAATGGTAGTAATGATGGCAATATTCCCTGATGAAGCAGTAAAGCGAAATTTTTTTCCCTTCGTTGCTTTATTTCCAAATGGCAACGATAATGATGAAGTAATAATAATGATCATACCAACATCAACAACAATAACCATATTGATAGTGGTATCATTGACAATGATAATGACAAAAAATAAAGGCAATAGTAACTAATAAGGGTATTATTAATAACAAAAAATGGTATAACACCATCCTACTTTACCGCTAATGAAACTATAACTTCCTCCATATCAGTGACTAGAGTCCACCCTCGCCAGCTACCACAATAGAGAGGACAGTGTTAAACTCCTTTCACAGAGGGAGGACAGTGTTAAACCTCTTTCACAAAGGGAGGACAGTGTTAAACCCTCTGTTCTCGCTGGGTGTTATCTGGATAGCGTAGAAGAGAGATATTTTGATATAAAATGCAATACTGAATCATTCCATTATATACACCACTGTATTTTTTTTATTATAATTTTTTTTACAGATATTCACTATTTTTTCTAACAATTATATATGCACTTTGGACCACTCGCATTAATTAGAATTAATTAGATGCACATCACGAAGCCTCTGTCAGCAAAGGTTTCACATATTTGTGTATACTTTATTTGTATTATGTATCCGATTCTTCTATATCCTGTCTTATGATCAGTCTCCCTTCTTGCTCTCTTTCTCCCCCTTCATGTTTGTTTTCCAAATTTCCTAATTTGTTACATTAATTCAGTTTTTTTTATCTCTTTATACATTAATATACATATCACTCTCTTTCTCTCTCTCTCTCTCTCAATCTCTCTCTCTCTCTCTCTCTCTCTCTCTCTCTCTCTCTCTCTCTCTCTCTCTCTCTCTCTCTCTCTCTCTATCTATCTATCTCTGTCTATCTATCTATCTATCTTCCTTTCTCTCTCTCTCTTTCATTCTTTCCCTCCTTCCCACTGGCTTTCAGCATCACAATTTCTCACTTACAGTATCCTCTTTACCTCCCCCCCCTCCACCATCACCCCAGCCCTTGAATCTTATTCATAACTGAACCTCTTTTCGGTTCTGGGCATCTCCCTTCTTTCACGAATATTGAAAATTACGACCCTTCCCTTCTTCCCTCTTCCATCCTCTACCTCCTCCTCCTCCTCCTCTTCCTCCTTCTATCCTCCAACACCCTTACCCCTCCGTTTCTTGAATACCCCTCCTCCTCCTCCCCACCTCTCAGCCCTCCCCACTCCCCTCCTGCTCCTCCCCAGCCCTCTAGCCCTCGAGGCAACATCAATGGCAGCATCAATAGCGGGGCCATGGACCTGATTCGACCCGCGGTGTCGTAAGGCGTCTGCAAATGTCCATTTCCCATTTTCCTTTTCATGTGGTTTAAGAAAGACGCACAACCCGATCCTACCCTTCCCCCATCGGCTTCCCCCCCCCTCCCCCTCATCCCTCGGCTTCCCCCCCTCCCCCTCCCCTCATCCCTCGGCTTTCCTCCCTCCCACTCATCCCTCGGCTTCCCCCTCCCCCCTCATCCCTCGGCTACCCCCCCCCCTCCCTCTCCCCTCGGCTCCCTCTTCTTAGCCTCTAGGCTCCCCCCCTTCGGCTCTACTTCAATCCCCCCTCACCCCCCCCCCCCCACACACACACACACACTTCCTTTACCTGATGAAAAAACGCGATTGAAA
>BOPN01012505.1:10000-11479 GCA_017312705.2 Penaeus japonicus | reverse complement strand
ATGCAATTATCATTAGTATTATCATCCTTGGTGAATTCATTACACACATTACTTTACTGTTGTCTTTATCATTATCACATGAATTTATTTTGATTATCATCATTACTAAATCTATTTTAATTATCGTCATTACTTAATCTATCTTATTACTACTAAATCTATGATCATTATTACTGAAGCTATTATCTTAATAATTACCGATTCTATCATCATAATCACTGGATCTATCTTAATACTTCTGAATCTTTGATCACTATTTTACAGAAACTACTATCTTTATCGTTACAGAAGCAACTAATATTCAAATCACTTAAATGTCTATCTTACCCGTTTTCTATACTTCCGCTATGTTGGACATCCTATTTTAATTTCTGGTTTTCTGTTTTATTTTTATTTTGCATTGAGGAGGAGAGGGATAAGGAGGAGGGGGATAAGGAGAGGGGTAGGGGGTGAGAAGGAGGGGGAGAGGGAGAGGTGGTGAAAGAGAGAGGAATCAGGTGGGGGATGGGGGGGGGGAGAAGGAGAAGTGGAGAGGAATGGGGAGAGGGAGAGGGAGACATGAAGGTGGTGGTGGTGGAGGAGGAGAGGGAGAGGGACATGGAGGGGAGAGGTGGAAGGAAGGGAGAGGAAGGGAAGAGGGAGAGGTTGAAGGAAAGGGAGAGGGGTGGGGAAGAGGGGGAAATGAGAGGGAGGGGGAGAGGAAAGGGAGAGGGAGAGGAAGAGGGAAAGAGAAAGGGAAAGAAAGAGGGAAAGAGAGAGTGAGAGAGAGAGAGAGAGAGAGAGAGAGAGAGAGAAAGAGAGAGAGAGAGAGAGAGAGAGAGAGAGAAAGAGAGAGAGAGTCCGTTTCCGGCACCAGCTGTGTCACCTTCGTCTTCTCCCCTCCCCATCCCGTTCTCAATCCCCTTCTCCCCCCCTCTCCGTCTCCTTACTCCCTCCTTCCCCTCCACCTCCTCCTCTCCCCCCCTCCCCTACTCCCGAGAATCACCCGCGCCGGGCTATCATCTTTAAATCATTCGTCCGTTTACTTGTGAACTTTAACCTCGTGTCGTGGTCTTGGCCACCCTCCTCCCTCTCCCTCTCCCCTCTCCTCTCTTCCCTTATTTCGCCTTCTTGCCTTCCTTTCGTCTTCTTTTCCCTTTGTGTTCCCTCTTCTCCTTCTCTTACTCCTCTCTCTCATCGTTTCCTCTTTCCCCTCTCCCTTCTCGGCTCCTCTTCTACTTCCTTTTTCGTCTCCTCCCCTCTTTCCTCCGAGTCTCCCCTCTCATCCCCTCTCCCTCCTCTTGCTCTTCTTCTCTCCCCTCTCCTCCTCCTCTTCTTTCCCCTCTTTCCTCCTCTCTCCTCTCATCCCTCTTTGTTTCTCCTCTTCCCCTCGCGGTCTCTCCTCGCTGGCCTCTCCCTCTGGTTCCTCCAGTGGCGTTTGTGCATCGTCCAGAACCTAGTTCCTTCCCCTCTTTCTTTATTTGTTTCTTTACAAGCTCG
>BOPN01012504.1:7500-11479 GCA_017312705.2 Penaeus japonicus | reverse complement strand
TCTCTCTCTCTCTCTCTCTCTCTCTCTCTCTCTCTCTCTCTCTCTCTCTCCCTCTCCCTCTCCCTCTCCCTCTCCCTCTCCCTCTCCCTTTCCCTTTCCCTCTCTCTCTCTCCCTCTCCCTCTCCCTCACTCTCTCTTTCCCTCTCCCTCTCCCTCTTTCTCTCTCATGAGGAGACTTATCTGACTCGAAACGTCGCGATTTACTCTTCTTCCTCCTTTACCTCTTCCTCCTCCTCTTCTTCCTCTTCTCCATTGTCGTCTATTTCCTACTGTTCTTTTTCTTCTTCCTCTACCTCCTCTTCCTCCTCTACCTCCTCCTTCAACGAGAGAGGGAAGAAACACGAAGAGGAAGAAAGGGAGGAGGAGAACGAAAGAGGTGGAGGAAAAGGAGGGAGAAGGAAAAGAACACGGAGATCAATGTATGAACCGCAAGCTTCGACTCATGCATCCGAAACACACGTCCCTTATTCGCACTACCATGTGCTTATTCGCACTGCCGTGGGCTTCGGATACAAGAGTCGGTCGGAATTGATGGTTTGTCAACATTGTCAGCACTGAACGGTCAACTTAGCAGTGGAGTGGAAGGGGAGTAGAAGTGGGACTGCAAGTGGTTCTGTTGAGTTGAAGTTCAATCTTCTTAAGGTCAAGGTCAAGCATGCATAGGGTCAAGTGCATGACTGCATGACATCGGTTCCTCTTCTTCCTTCTCCTCCAAATACAGAAGAGAGAAAGACAGTCGAACGAAAATGGGGAAACAGAAAGAAAAAAAAATCATAAAGTAAATAACACGAGAGTGATAAAAAAAAAATATGTATATGAAGAGAGAGTGTGGTTGGGGCTCGCCAACAAAGGAAAATACAAATCAAACAAATTATGGAAATGTCTAAAGAAGAAAAAAATTATGAACTAGATAAAGGTCTGATATGTATTGATAACAAATATATCAATCCTGCTGAATATGATAATAAAGATGATAACGACAGTGACGATGATGATGATAATTATCATTATTATTATTGTTGTTGTAATTATCAGAAGCATCATTATCACTGTGGTTATCATTATCATTATTATCATTATATTTATCATTATTATTACCATTATTATTAGAATCATTGTTATTGATATTATCATCATCATTATTATGATTACTACTATTATCATCATCAAAATTGCCACCATTATTATAACTATTATCATTGAAACACCAAATGATAACAATAATGATAATAACAATGATAATGATAACAGTAATAAGAATAACCATGATGATGATAATAACAATAATGATAATGGTAATAATAACAATAGCAACAATGACAATCATGACCATAATGATGACAATAAGAGCAATAATAATAATTATTACGATTATCATTATCATCATCACTGATAACAACAATAATAACAACAATACTAATGATAATAACAATCATAATAACATCAGCAACAACAACAATGATAATAATAACGCTAATGATAATCATCATAACAATCATAATAGCAATACACCAAATTCACAAAGATATAAAGAAAACATTGCACATGCAACATCACTCGCATGAAGAGAAAAGTGAAAAGAAAAGCACACATGACATACGAGGCCGATTTGCTCTGACAAACACCACAGACACGAAGGAATACGCGGCCATTTTGCACAGTCGGATGTTGGTGTTGTGCAATTGCAGCTTGGATTATTTGGAAGCAGGAGAGTTAAAAAAAATATATATTTTTATGATGATAGGGATAATTGTAATGGTTGTAATAATAATGATTATCATGAATTTCATTATTATTGTTGTTATTGTTATAATCATTGTTGTTGTGGTTATGATAATGATAACTATAACAACAATAAAAGTTAAGATAATGACAATAATAATCATAATAATGATAACAATAAGAATGATAGTTATAACGATTGCAATAGCAATAGCAATGAGAACGCTATTACTGCTATGGATATCAATGACAAAAATAATAATGATAACAATAAAGAGAGAGAAAAGTGATAACAACAACAATAGCAAAACATCTACAGATATTCCTTATACACGAAAAAGTATAGGTACCAGAAAGGCGTTACACTGAATCCCTTTAAGCTGTGTAAGAAGGGGATTAGAACATAGGATGGAAGGATCGCATACGGACAGTTAGTGTACTTGGTAGGATTTCGTTTCTCTTGCTCTCTTCATCTATCTATCTGTCTGTTTTTCCTGTTTCTCTAGCATCATTCTATCTGTATCGGCTCTTACTTATCATTTCTTTGTCTCTCTCTATATATATCTATCTATTTCTTTCTATTTATCTATCTATCTCTCTATCTCTATCTATCTATGCTCTCTATATCTTTCTTTCTCTCTCTCTCTTTATCTCTCTCTCTCTCTCACTCTTTCTCTCTCTCTCTCTCTCTCTCTTTCCCTCTCCCTCTCTCTCTTTTCCTCCCTCCCTTCCTCCCTCCTTCTCCCTCTCTCCCTCCCTCTCCCTTTCCTCAACCCTTCTTCTCCACATACATCAACAACAACAACAAAAGACTCAACAAGAATCCAACCCCAAAGACAACAACAACAAAAGACTAAACAAGAATCCAGCCCCAAAGACAACAACAACAAATGACCAAATAAGAATCCAGCCCCAAAGACAACAACAACAAATGACTAAACAAGAATCCAGCCCCAAAGACAACAACAACAAATGACCAAATAAGAATCCAGCCCCAAAGACAACAACAACAAAAGACTAAGCCCCAAAGACTCGCCTCCACACCGCCAGACAACCGAGCCAAAGACCTTCAACTTTGCACGGCTATGTATGTCGGAGAGGCCTGTCGGAGGCCTGTTAAACAAGTGAGATGTCCCAGAGCACAGAGGGGTAAGAGGGAAAAGGGAAGGAAGAGGGAGAATAAGGCGAAGGAAAGGGGAAGTGAAGGGAGAGGGGAATGGGGAATGGGGTGGGGAGAAGAGGAGAGGGGATGGCGGAATAGAGAAGGGGAAGGGGAAGGAAGAACTGTGAGAGGAAGGGGAGGGGAGAAAGGAGAAGGGGAAAGCGGAAGAGAAAGGGTAAGAGGAAAGGGAAGGAAAGCACAAATATGTGCGAAGAGGAAGGACAATCGCGTGAAGAGGGAGTGAAGGTGGAGGGAATGGTGTGGAAGGAGAGGTGGAACAAACGAGGAAGAAAATGCTTCAACAAATGAGGAGGATGAAGACGTGGAAGAAAGGAGGAGGAGGAAGACGTTGGGCGAATGATAAGGAGGGAATGATGGAATATAGGAAGAGGAGGGAAACGTGGAAGAAAGAAGGAGGATGAGGACAATATGGAACAAAGGAGGAAGACGAAGAATTCGGACAAAAGGAGGAAGAGGAAGAATTCGAGCAAATGAGAGAGAGGAAGAATTCGAGCAAATGAGGAAGAAGGAGAAGTGGAACAAATGAGGCGTGAAGACAAAAGGAGCGAGAGAGAAAAGATGGCTGGTGAAATTTTCGAAGAACGGAAAGTAGAGAGGGAAGAGAAGGGAGCGAGGAGAGACATTTTTTGAAAATCATTAATAGATTAATAGATAAAGTTGATAGAGATATTAAGGATGTGGCTTATGATAATGATGATAATGATAATGACAATCATAAAACCAATAACAACACCAACAAAAAATAAAAACAGTAACAACGATAATGACAATAATAACCACATCAATAATAAGAAGAACCATGAATATAATACCAACAAAAATAATGATAAAGACAGTAATGATAAACATGAAAATGATAATAATAACAATAATAATAACAGTAGTGATCAAGGTTACAAACCAGTCTCTAGAGATCCTTGAATGCAAAAGCGATCAAAGCTTTGTCGAAATGCAAGGCAAGCAGTTTAGACTTAATGGTCCATTTCCGTAAGTCTATCAAAGTACGGAATGCAATGCTTTTCGGCTGGCCAGTTTAGGATTCAGTCGTTTTTGTGATTTGATTTTCTTTTGTTT
>BOPN01012503.1:0-11485 GCA_017312705.2 Penaeus japonicus | reverse complement strand
ACACACACACACACACACACACACACACACACACACACACACACACACACACACACACACATATATATATATATATATATATATATTTGTGTATGCATTAATGTGTCTTTTTACAATCTAACCTGCACTTTCCCTCTTCCTTCCCTCATGTTGGCTTCATTCCTTTTCCTTTCCCTTGTTTCTAATTCATGCCTCTCTCCCTTCCCCTTCAATCCTTTTCTATCCATTTCCCCTTTCCTCTTTCCCCTTCTGGCCTCATTTCCCCTTAAGCTTGTCCCCTTTCTCCCGCCCTGTCCCCTCTGCCCGTGTGTGAATGTTGCATGCTATCATTTTTCCTGTTCTTTCCCGTTCGCACTTCCTCGTTTTCCCCCTCTGCCCTCCCCCACCCCCATCCCCTGCCCCATGAGAATTGTCATGAGAACCTGTATTATATTGTCTCCTGATATCCACTTTCGGTAAAATATGCATCCTCGTGTCTCTCGATTTTCCCCTTGTCTTTATTTCGTTCTAATTATGACCTGCTCTTTAATTCTTATCTTTACTGTTGCGTTTTATTATCGTCTCTTCTCCGTTTCCCCCTTCGCCATTTGTTTCTCTTACTCTTTTCATTCTCCCCTCTTCCCATCTTCGTTGTTTTGGTGTTATTTTCCCCTCTCTATCTATCTTACAATTCTTATTCATCTGTTGTTGTTGTTTTTGTTCTTGTTAACCTAGAAGTTTCTCCATCTCTCTTGCTTTACTCTCTCTCTCTATCTATCTCTTTTCTCAGCCTCCCTCCCTCTCGTTCTCTATCGCTCTTTTTCCTCATTCTCCTAGTAGTTCACGCTCCCTCCCCCTCTCACTCTTATTCTCTTTCTCTCTCCTTTCCCCCCCACTCATTCCAATCCTCCTCTCCCTCCCTTCCTCCTATTCCTCTCATCTCCCTCTCCCATCTTCATGTCCTACCCTCCCTCTCCCTCCCCTTTCCTCCCCCTCCCTCTTCTCAACCTTCCATCCAACCTCTCTCTCTCTCTCTCCCATCCTACCCTTCCACCATTTCTGCCATCCATTTTATCCCTTTCCCTCACTTCCTTTTTTAATATATTCTTCTCATATTACTTTTTTCACTCATACCTCCATGCCTTCCTGGATTCTCTGATCTAACTTTAGCAAGGAACTGCATATGCACTTGCAAGATAATGTGGGACCGACTTCACCACACGCGGAAGCTGGGTATTGTTCATGGAAAATGATAACATTTCGCATCCTGTGGCCTTGGAGGGAATGGGGAAACAGGGAGGGAAGGAGAAGGGGTAGAGGGTAAAGGTTAGATGAGGGGAAAGGTGGGAAAAGGAACGGGGAAGAAAAGAGGAGAATGAAAGGGGGTTGGGAAGATGCTGGAGGAGGGATTAGAGGAAGAGAGAATGAAAGAGGGAGGGAGCAGGGGAAGGGGAGAGATGATAAGGAGAGGAGAGAGGGAAATGGTGGGGAAATAAGAGGAAGGAGAGATGGCAAAGAGTAAGAGGTGGAAAGAGTGAGGGAAGGGAACAGTGAAAAGAAGGGGAGAGAGGGAAATTGGGAATTGGGGTAAAGTCGGTTAAAGGAAGAGGAATGGAGAGGTGAACTGGCAAATGGAGGGAGAAGGGGGAGGGGAGGAAAGAAAAAAAAGGGGATAGAGGGGGTGGGGAAGGGGGGAGGAGTGGGAGGAGAGAGAGAGAGAGAGCAAAGGCAGGGTAAGGGATGGTGAATAACCAGGTGTTGGCACATACATTAAAGGATTTTATAAGATGAAAAAAGAACCCTCAATGTGGAGCAACAACAACAAAAACAGTAAAAAAAAAAAAAAATAATAATAATGACAAAGTTGATAAGATTGATAGTGATAAGGCCAGTAGTAATGTATACAATAATAACAGTAATGAAAATATTAATAACAATAATGATAGTAAGTAATAATAATGATAGTAAGACTAATAGGAACAACAGCAATAACAAAACAAAACCATAGAATAACAAAAACAAAGCACACACATGACACTAACAACAGCAAATAGAAAAAGAAAAAACGCCTTTAACACTCAAATCAGTAATTATCATAATTACTCTCATAAATCTTATTGTGACTTTTGATATCCTTATCAACTCTATCACCATTGCTATTATCCTTTTTCCTTTTTCTTTTTTAATGAAAGGACAAAAAAAAAACATTCAACCATATCGACACAATACCAAAAATCCACACAAAACACAAAATGAATTCTTAAAAAAAAAAAAAAGTAAAAAAATTCGAAATTATTATCCCTCTTTTCAATAAATATAATTCACTTTTTTTTCCTTTTTCACCCTCCACACTCACCTAAAAATCGGAGTTCCAATCGAGCCTCTGTAGAAAAGCACCAGAATTGTATCATCACTGGACAGGGGCGGCGACACGTCACACGGAAGGAGGACTTTGCTCATCTCAAGGGCGTGAACCACCGTCAGCGGACCTAAGGGCGTGAGGGAAGAAAAAGAAAGGGGGCGTGAGGTCTTTGGTTTGGTTTGGTTGTGAGTTGTGTTGTTTTGTTGTGGTCTTTGTTGGTGGTGTTGTGTGTTGGGTTTGTTTGCTTGTTTTTGGTGGTGTTGCTGTGGTGGTGATATTGTTGTTATTTAGTGTAATTATTATTGTTTTTTTTTTGTATTATCATCGTTATCTTTATCATCACTATCATCATTACTTGCATCATCATTATAATCATTACCATCACCACCACTACCACTACCACCACCACCATCATCATCATCATCATCATCATCATCATCATCATCTTCATCATCATCACCATCATCATCACCATCATCACCATTATCACCATCATCATCCCCGCCATCACCATCACTATCCTCATCAACATCTTCATTACCATCATTATCACTATTACGACCAGCTGACATTTACAGTCTACCTTTGAGTCGTAATTCAAACAACAACCATTCTTGTTGTCGTTTTCGTCTAATTCTGATCCTTTGCCATTTTCCGTATTTATGTTTTCCTGTTGAAGAAGAAGAACATGTACACACAGACAAATAGATAGAGAGAGAGACAGATAGCAAATGAGAAACAGAAAAAAAGAGACGGGGAAAGAGGTAGAAAGAGAGAAAGAGAGAGAGAGAGAGGGGGGAGGGGGGGAGGGAGGGAGGGAGAGGGAGAGGGAGAGGGAGAGAGAGAGAGAGAGAGAGAGAGAGAGAGAGAGAGAGAGAGAGAGAGAGAGAGATGGACGAAGATATAGATATAGGTATAGATAGATAGATAGATAGATAGATAGATAAATAGAAAGACAGACAGATAGAAAGATGAATTGAAAGACAGACAGATAGATAGATGGACAGATAGTTAGATGGATAGATGAATAGATACATAGATAAACATGAATATAAATATAGAAAGAGAATTCCGCGAAGGGTCGGAATTTCTCCTCAATTTGTCTTGAGAATCAAAAATATATCAACAGAAAGCAGGGGAATTTCCCTCCCGCTGGCTCCCCCCCTCCCCCCCCTGCCGTGATCCAGATATTTCACTTCCCCTTTCTCTCTCTTTCTTTTTTTTTCTCTCTCTCTATTCTGTTTTGCCTTTCCCTCCTTCCAATCAATCTCTGTTTCCCCGTTATCCTCTATGATTTATCAAATAATCTCACTTGAGCCTTCTTTCCTGTTTGCCTCTGTCGTGTTGTCTGTTTGTCCATTTGTCTCGTTTCTTGTAAATGTCTTTATCTTTGTGTCTGCCTTTCCATCTGTCACTTTGTCTGTAGTTCTTTTCGTTCAGTTTTATCTTCCAGTTTCTTTTTTTTTCTTCTTTTTTCTTTTTTTTTCTATATTTACATCCATGTTTATAGATATACATGTTTCGGTGTATACGTTTGAATGCCAACTATATTCCTGTATCTCTCTGCTTATCAATCTATAATCAAATGCACCAAAATCAGTCTTACAGTCTTTATGTATGCACATGCCGATCTCTCTATATCCCCACACACACACTCTATATCTTCTGTATATATTTCACTCCCTGCTCCCCCGTTCACTCTTATATCTCAACTTCCCATAAACGCTACATATATATCTGTTGAACGTGTGCTTACTGGCATGCCTGCATGTACACCATGTTTACTCCTGTACACTTAACTGAAGTTCTTGCCGAAGAGCTTCCTCACATCTAAGGAACGAGAGCACGCACCGCCCTTAAGGAGTGTGTAATCTACGCACACACTCTTGCATAAACACATTAAACAGCCCGAGTTAAGAAAAAGCTACTTAACGGACAACCATCTGTTCGCTTATCTCGGTGCAATTCGTTTCTACTCACATGTCTTGCCGATGTTTACCTCTAAATGTTGCAGCGATACTCAAGTTCCATAAGATACGCTGATAAATAGAGGGAGAGGCAGAGAGGAAAGAAAGAAGGGGAGAGTGGTGGACAGAGAGAAAAAAAGGGAAGGGTAAATGGAGAGGAAAAACGGAAGGGAAAGTGCAGAGAGAGAGAGAGAGAGAGAGAGAGAGAGAGAGAGAGAGAGAGAGAGAGAGAGAGAGGTAAACAGACAGAGAGACAGACGGACAGACGGGCGGACGTACAAATATCCAAACAAACAAACAATAAGAAAAAATAAAAAACGGTTAGAGAGACAGAAACAGAAATGAAGATAGACAATCAGGCTGCTGAAGCCGGGAAGAAAGAGAGACAAAACAAAAATACACGAGTAGATGAAAAAAAGCCAGAAAGAAATACGAGAAAAGTATTTATGTGTAGTAATTGTCCTGTCGCAGAACGTGTTAATGATCTTTCTATTATCCACGTGAATGTTTTCCATTCTTTACTACACCTATTATACACTTTGTTTTTTGTTTTTTCTTGTGTATTCTCATTCTCATTCTTTTCTCATTCATATATACACACACACACATTTTTCCCCCTGGAACCAAGTATTATTTTTCCGTGCAGTGGAGCAATTTTATCTCAAAAGTATTATCAACATTTGCAATATGCAACTTTGAATGTCTTTTTTCCCACAGCAACAGTCATAATTTCTATAGCAACTTATATAAACTGCCATTGAGTTCAAAAGTTTTAGATCATATGTCATAAAAGATAATAGTTGAAATTGCATGTTTCCCGCTCAGAATGGCTTGACAAGGCAATAGAATATGAAATAATATGTCTTTGTACCATAGCGATCACACTGTCCCCCTAGTATATTATTTCGGTAATAGTAGACATTCCGTGACAAACCTGAGCTAACAAACGGTACGCAGTCTGTCTACTAGATAATGATTATCAAGGAAAGATGACGTGAAGGTATGTTATCATTATCACCATCATAACATGACAGTGAAGGCATACTTGAATGAGCACACGCACACACACACACACACATATATATATATATATGTGTAAACACACACACACACACACACACTCACACACACACACACACACACACACATACACACACACACACACACACACACACACACATATATATGTGTGTGTGTGTGTGTGTGTGTGACAGTGTTAGCTATATGAGCAACAACCTATGGCTTTCAAAGTCAAAAATTTCGGCGACGGAATAAAAAGGGAAGACTTGACTGAGCTTGGGTCTTGTACTGTCCCTCTTTTTCTCTTTGGTACCCTCCGTCTACTTCTCCTTCTGCCTCCACCCTTTCCTCTAGTTTTGTATCGTTCCCCTTTCTCTATTTTTCCTCTCTCTTCCTCCTCCTCCCTTCCTCCTCTCTCCCTTATGATTCCCTTTAACACCGTTTCTCCCTCTCCTGCTCGTCCTTCCTACTTACACTTCCTCCTTCTTATATCTTAGATCTCTTTTTTATCTCCTCCTTCCTCCTCCTTCTCCCCCTTTCTTCATTCTCCACCTCTTCCTCTTCCCTCTCCTTCTCCCCCTTCTCCTACCATTCTTCTCTATCCGTTTGGTCTGGGAACTAATTCTTTTCTTTTCCCATCACTCTCCTTCCTTCACCTCCCCCTCTTCTTCCTGCCTTCCGTAAGTCTATCATCTTAAATCTCCCCTCTTCCTTTATCCCCTCCCTCTTTCGCCCTTCTCTCCCCTCGATCATATCTGAGTGTGAGTGTGAGTGTGTGTGAGTGTGTTGTATGTGTGTGCCAGTGTACGTGTCTTAAAAATCATCAATGACATTCAATATATTGTTGTTTTTCACATCTCATAAAGATTTCTATCTATCCAAAATTATATCATCTTCGAAGAAATAATTGTCTATACAAAATGTAAATCGAATAAAAACATTCATAAACAATAAAGTAAACATCAAAAACAAGTCAGCATATAGAATAAGCATAGAACGAAATAGTTTTCTGTTTTTCTTTTCTTTTCTTTTCATTTTTTACCATAACCATAAAGACAAATCGATCCTAATCTATCCACAGATTCGTCTCAATAAACACATTCACTCACCGATGTTTCCCCGTCCAATAATGCATACCCTCTGCTCTTTTTTTTCGCTGCAATCCTATTTTTCCCCCTAAAACAGATAGAGGAATGGAGTTTCGACTACATTTCTATACTGTATGATGACCACTAATTGGTCTTGTTCTGTGGCCCCTTTTTTCTAGCAGCGACGTTGACTGAGGCACATTGCGGTGCGCTTGAAGGGAAAAGGACCACCAATAACGTTCATTTTCCTCCTCGTCGCAGAGCGGGCGTTTCGACAGGGAAGGGACGGGACGGGGGCGGGGGGAAGGGGGGGGGAGGGGGAGGGGGAAGGGGATGGGGATGGGGATGGGGAAGGGGAAGGGGAAGGGGAAGGAGAAGGGGAAGGGGAGGGGAGGGGGGAGGGGGAGGGAGAGGGGAAGGGGAAGGAAGGAGGGGGAGGGACGGGCGGGTAAGGGGAAGGGGGAGGGGGAGGGGAATGGGAAGGGGGATTGGGAAGGGGAAGGGGAAGGGAAAGGGGAAGGGGAAGGGAAAGGGAAAGGGAAAGGGAAAGGAGAAGGGGAAGGGGAAGGGGAAGGGGAAGGGGAAGGGGAAGGGGAAGGGGAAGGGGAAGGGGAAGGGGAAGGGGAAGGGGAAGGGGAAGGGGAAGGGGAAGGGGAAGGGGAAGGGGGAGGGGAAGGGGAAGGGGAGGGGGAGGGAGGAGGGGAGTGTGGAGAGGAGGGGGAGGGAGAGGGGGGGGAGAGGGGGATGTGGTAACGTTAATGTGGATTCTTTTTTTGTGTGTGTTTTTTGGGATTTTGTTTTCGATATATGAGTGGTTATATTGGTTATGTTAGTTATTTTGATATCTATGTTGTCATCAGTGTTTCTAGCGTTGTTATCATTGTTGTTTTTTGTTCTTGTTATCATTATTGTTACATGTATCATCGTCATTATCGGAATAATATTCATTGTTTTTATCACCATTACTATCATAATTATCCCCATTCTTATTGTTATTTTCAACATTATATGTATCATTATGGTTACTATCATCATTACCATCCTTATCACTATTATTGTTATCATCATTATCCTCATTTTTATTGTTACTGCTACTAATATTAGTAATAAAATAATAATAACAATAATAATGATCATAGCAATGATGATAATGATAATCATTATCCTGATAATTGGAGTAATAATCATAATCATTGTTATCATTGATATCATTATCATTATCATTATTATCATCATTATGATTATCATTACCATTATCATCATTATTATTCTCATCCTTAACATTATCTTTATCATTATCATTGTTATTATTATTGAGTTAAGCATTATCATTGTTATTATTGATATTATCATCAGCATAATTATTCGTATCATTAATGTTATAATTCCTAGGTGCATATGTGTGTGTATAAGCGCGTGTATGTGTGCTCGTGCGCATGTTTGTGTGCGAGCATGTAGTCATGTACGTGTGTGTTTGTGTATGTGAGTGCAAACATGTAAGTGTGTGTGTGTGTGTGCGCGTGTGTAATCAAGCCGGTTCCGCTGTGCTTGCCTAAGGGCACAGAGTGAAGAGAGGGGAGAGGGGAGAGGGGAGGGGGAGGAGGGGAGATAGCAGGGATGGGAGAGGGGGTAATGGGGAGGGAAAAGAGGGGAGAGAACAGGAAGAGGAGGGAGAGAGAAGGAGCAGAGGGGAAAGAAGAGAACGGAGAGAGGAGAAGTGAGAGAGAGTTGAGAAAAGAGGGGGGAGAGGGGAGGAGTTAGAGAGGAAAGAGAGAGAGAAAGAGAAAGAGAGAGAGAGAGAGAGATAGATAGATAGATAGATAGATAGATAGATATATATATATATATATATATATATATATATATATATATATATAGAGAGAGAGAGAGAGAGAGAGAGAGAGAGAGAGAGAGAGAGAGAGAGAGGCGAAATCCACGTCGACCGTCCAAAAAGAAAGAGTAAAAAATAGTTTTCATATCAGCATTCCGCACATGTCCGCTTAATTACGAAATTTTTCGAAAAAAAAAAAAAAAAAAAAAAATCAAGAAGCATCTCGGAGCTCATTCATGGCGAGCTCAGGCAGGCGTTCGGGAAGTCGCCGCAGAGTGACCGGAGTGAAGTGGCGTTGTGTGTACACTTTGGTGGTGGTGTGTTTTCTTGGGTGTGTGTGTGTCTGAGGTTGTTTGTTTGCTTGTTTTGCTTGTGTGTGTGTGTGTGTGTGTGTGTGTTTGCTTGTGTGTCTGAGGTTGTTTGTTTGCTTGTTTTGCTTGTGTGTGTGTGTGTGTGTGTGTGTGTGTGTGTGTGTTTGCTTGTGTGTCTGAGGTTGTTTGTTTGCTTGTTTTGCTTGTGTGTGTGTGTGTGTGTGTGTGTGTTTGCTTGTGTGTCTGAGTTTGTTTGTTTGCTTGTGTGTGTGTGTATGTGCATGTGTGTGTGTGTGTATATATGTGTGTGCGTGTGTCTATGTGTATGTGAGCGGGTATATGTGTGTGTGTATGCATTTGTGTATGTGTGTAGAGTTTCCTGTATTCGTGATCTGTGTAACAATGACTGTATTTTCTACGATGTGTATACTCTGTTTGTGTACTCTACAAAATATTTATTTTTTCTGGACTCATATGAATTTATGTTTATATGCATGTGAGTGTGTGCGTGTGTTTGCATGTATGTGTGTACAGTTTCCTGATTGTGTGCGTTATGTGTTGCGAAATATTTTATCGTATTTATTGGTTCCAACGACTTGTATATACTTAATTACAGTATCCTATACGGTGTTTCTGTGAATTTCTGTAAATTAACAGTTTTAGAGAGCATTTCATTTTCCTCTGCTTTTGGACAGCTGCACGTGAAGTAGCAATAATCATATCATCAGCTTTATCTTCACTTCTTATCTCTCCCCGGTATTCGCCGTCGTCTTCGCACTGTCACATCCCGAGTCGCATTATTTTCGCTTTGTCCAGACGCAAGTTACGAAATATTATCGGAACGAATGCCGCGTCCTTCGTTTGAGAGATGGTTGACGAAGGAAAGTGCACGCAAAAAATAAAAAAATAAAAATTACGTCCTTATCCTTCGCACCTTTCGACTTTCGCATCGGAAAGGTGAACGTGACAAAGGGGAAGGACTAGGTATACGGCCGTAAAACCTAGGAAAGGACCCTTACCGTCACTTTCTCCTATTATCAGACCAAAGAACTCACGGAATTGTACACGACTTGTTGAATAATAGAATATGAATTTATTGTATAATACAAGAGTGTTTTCTGAGATAATACCATATGATACCACATTTTCTATTCGAATAAAGTTGCTATCATTATCATTATCATTATTATCATTATCCCTATCATCATTATCATTGTTATCATCATCATCGTCATTATTCTTTTACTATCATTATTGTTATCAATATTATCATTATCATGATTATCTTTATTTTTGTTAACATTCTGATCATTATTTTTAATATTATTATCATTATCATTACCGCTATCGTTATCGTTATCATCATTATTATTACATTATTATTATTATCATTTTTATTATCAATATTATTGTTAATGATAACGATAATATTGGTAATGATAATGATTACGTGATAGCGATGATAATGATGATAATGAGAATAATAATGATAACGATTATAATAATAATGATTAAAATAATGATGATAACAAAACTGATAATGATTATATTATGGTGATTATATTATGGTTATAATTATGGTAATGATAAGGCTGATGATAACAATAGCAATAGCATTAATAGTGATATTGATAATCATAGTAATTGATACCATGATGGCAATGATAACAATATTAGCATTGATGAAAGTAACTACAATCATTCTAACAATAACAATAACATAAAAATGATGATGATAATGAAATTATAACACTAACGATGAACATTAGTATAGTAATACAATGACATCGTAATTTAAGGCAATTAAAGAAATTATAACATTAATCTATTAGCATTTAAAAAAAATATAAGCAACGTAGCCGGGCTTGTGATATACAGGGCACGAGGGTGGGGGAGGGGGGGGTACTTAACTCAGGCTATCTCCTTATAAGGGTGGTGAGTCCTCTCAGGCCTGTAGCTCGCCCAAGGACTATCGTTATTCTTGCCTAATGTACCCTCCCCCTATCCCATGACCCCTGTCAACCAAGGTCACGGTCAAGTTAGGTGACTGGACGGGGTCAAAGGTCCGCCAATGACCTCGTTTAGTCATCGTGTAAGTGGCAGACAGTAAAGTTTTCGTAATCGTAATCACTACATTAAGATAAGGATAATGATAACCACGATTATACATATCAATGATAACAAATAACAGATCTTGACTGTCCTTACTATCATTATTATTATTTTTTTATATGTTACGATAAGAATGATCTTAGCAATCGTCCAGTGAGTTATTAATTGCAATCTTTAATTATCATTCCGTCTGTAGTCAATGGAGCGAGTCTGTGAAATCAAGCAGAGTGTTTTTCTTTCCCTCGGTTTCTTGTTCCTCTTCCGTCGACTTTTTCCTTTTTTCTATTTTCGTGTTTTTTCTTTTTTTTTCTTTTTTTTTCTTTCTCTCTCTTCTTTGTTTTCGTTTTTACTTCTTATTTTTATTATTTCATTTTTCTTTTTTTCCCTTTTTCTTTTTTTTCCTTTCTCTTTCTTTTATCTACTTCGTCTTCCTTTTCTTCTTCTTTCCCTCCTATTTCTTTTTTCCTCTTCTATATCATCATCGTCATCATCATTATCATCTTCTTCTCATTTTATTCTTCGTCTGACCTTCTTTTCTTCTTCCTCCTCTTCTTCTTCTTGTCTTTAAATTCTTCCACCGATTTTCTTTCTCTTCTATCGTACTCTTCCCCCTTTCCTCATTCTCTGCTGCCCCCTCCCCCTCCCTTTTTAACCCCACCTTATCTCTCGCTTTACCTTCTCTTACACCTCTTTCCTTTTCTCTCCCTTCACCTTCCCCTCTCCCCTCTCTTCACCTTTCCCAATTCCTCTATCCTCCTCTCTCTTCACCTTTCCCTCTTTCTCTCTACTCTTCTCCCCTCGTTTTTTTCACAATG
>BOPN01012500.1:10000-11487 GCA_017312705.2 Penaeus japonicus | reverse complement strand
TATATATACATATATATATATATATACATATACATATACATATCATTTTTACAAAATGAGGTTACTAGTACTGGGAGGGACTATTCGATCAGCAAAAAGCGAACCTAATACACATACTCACAACACTTCATACAACGGGCAATCGAAGCTACAAGATATAAATAGGAAAATACAGTGAGGTGCACGGTACTTTCCTTCTTCCTGTTTGATCGTGAATTTCATCATGAATCAGAGAGGAAATTAAACTTTGATCAGCTTAGTGTTAATCTTTAGGACGGGAGGAGTTTGACATATCAAAGAGCTTTATATATAATGACGGTAAGAACAAAAAAAAAAAAAAAAAAAAAAAAAAAAAAAAAAAAAAGGGAAAAAAAAAGGATATTGCGTTTTTTAATTATAGGAATACAGGAAATTGATACTGAAGAAGTTTATAGCGTTCTATGGGGTAGGGTTATGAAAATGAAGGACAAAATGTGAAAGGCTTATTTTAGTTGAGTAAGAAATTCCTAAAAACATGGCTTAATATAGTTAGAGAGATCTGTCGATAGATCGTTATTGGTTTTAATCAAACAGGAACTAGGGAAGTAACAAAGATGGATAATCATACAAGGAAGTGTGTGTATGTATTTGTGCGTGTGTTTGTGTCAGTGTGTGTATGTGTGTGTGATTCTGAAAACCATTTCCACAGGAAGCTAAACTGTTTGACTCATATACATGCCCATCCTCATTTTTTATCTAGCCAGACCAGTCGTCTACTTTCTCTGCCTCTTCCCCGTTACTTTATTGATCCAATCACTTATAGTTATATCCCCTAGAAATGTCTGCAGAGGCGAAAGTCGTATGGTTCCAAAGTTAGAATTAAGAGAGAGTACAGATTCTGGGGGAAAATACACCTTTTTTTGCACGAGTATAGTGATCGTCTTAAAAAAAAAAAAAAAATAAAAAAAAAAAAATAAATAAATAAATAAATAAAATAAATAAAATAAATAAAAAATAAAAAAACGAGCTAATTAAGGACCGTAGTTCTCAGACCGTTCCGAAATTTTTGGGGATACGAATAATCTCTCAGTCTTCAAAGACATGGAATTCTACGTATTATATATATTGACTATCTTTTGGATGAGGAGCGCTGCAGCATCAGAACCACGAGACTGACTAAAAGAAAAAGGAAATTATCACCATGATACGAATGCGTCATGCCATTCCGAATTATGGCTAGGCTGTTGAAGAGTCTTGAGTGCTGGAAAACGCTCACATACCTCTCGTTTCTTTTCCCAAGGATGTTCACTTCAACAGCTGCAAATCCCGACAAAGCGGTAGATCAAGAGCCATCGGACCCATCAAGCGCACAGGGTCTAAGGGGATTTGCGTCGCGTGTATCGTGTAAGTGGCTTACAGGAAACCGTAAACGCGGCTTACGAGCACACGATACAGAAGAGCATCGCACATGTATACATACGCATTTCTCTTGATTAAATGCATTGCGC
>BOPN01012499.1:0-11490 GCA_017312705.2 Penaeus japonicus | reverse complement strand
AGAGAGAGAGAGAGAGAGAGAGAGAGAGAGAGAGAGAGAGAGAGAGAGAGAGAGAGAGAGAGAGAGAGAGAGAGAGAGAGAGAGAGAGAGAAAGAGAGAGAGAGAACAGAAGATAGATAGATAGATATATAGATAGAGAGAGCGAGAGCGAGCGAGCGAGGGGTGGTGGAGCTGCACGAGGAGGACGGTTTATGAGAGAGTCGCGAGAGATAAGGTGCGGGTGATGGCCATAACGGTGCCCACACCCGACAGATACAGGCGGCGGCGCGACCACCCTTGACATCTAAATCTGGACCTGTACTGAGCGGACTCGCAGACCCCCATCCAGCCGTCTTCCTCACCCGTCACCCGTCCCGTCTCGTCCCCACTAACCACCTGTCTCCCACAGCGGCGACCAAATCTCGTGCACATCACCCATCTCCGTCTCCGCCATCCGTCATCTACCTATTATTTAATCTCTCACGCTTCATCCATCTCCCTCACCTGTCATCCAAGTCTTCCTTAGCCATAACCATTCTGAGTCTCCCATTGTTTCTATTACCCATCGCCTATCTTGGTCTCCGTCAACCATCTCTGTCTCTCTCAATTTCAACCATTTAGTCCCCGACAACAGTTATCCACCCCAGTTTCCCTCACTCGTCAATAGTCTTCTTTCCTCCATGAATAATCATCCATCTCAATCTTTCTCAACGGTCACCCTTGTCTCTGTTACTCGCCACTTATATCAATTTCCAACACCTTGCCCATCTCTTTCACCCGTTATCCGTTGCAGTTCCCCTCGCCCATCTCATCGTCTCTCACCCATCACCCACCTCACTGTCCTTCACCCATCGCCCACCTCAGTGTCCTTCACCCATCGCCCACCTCAGTGTCCTTCACCCATCACCCACCTCAGTGTCCTACAGCCATCACCCACCTCAGTGTCCTTCACCCATCACCCACCTCAGTGTCCTTCACCCATCACCCATCTCAGTGTCCTTCACCCATCGCCCACCTCAGTGTCCTTCACCCATCACCCACCTCAGTGTCCCTCACCCATCACCCATCTCAGTGTCCTTCACCCATCACCCATCTCAGTGTACTTCACCCATCACCAACCTCAGTGTCCTTCACCCATCACCCACCTCAGTGTCCTTCACCCATCACCCACCTCACTGTACTTCACCCATCACCCACCTCAGTGTCCTTCACCCATCACCCACCTCAGTGTCCTTCACCCATCACCCACCTCAGTGTCCTTCACCCATCACCCACCTCAGTGTCCTTCACCCATCACCCACCTCAGTGTCCTTCAGCCATCACCCACCTCAGTGTCCTTCAGCCATCACCCACCTCAGTGTCCTTCAGCCATCACCCACCTCAGTGTCCTTCACCCATCACCCACCTCAGTGTCCTTCAGCCATCACCCACCTCAGTGTCCTTCACCCATCACCCACCTCAGTGTCCTTCACCCAAGACTCACCTAAGTGTCCTTCACCCATCATACACCTCAGTGTCCTTCACCCATCACCAACCTCAGTGTCCTTCACCCATCACCCATCTCAGTGTCCTTCACCCATCACCCACCTCAGTGTCCTTCACCCATCACCCATCTCAGTGTCCTTCACCCATCACCCACCTCACTGTACTTCACCCATCGCCCACCTCAGTGTCCTTCACCCATCACCCACCTAAATGTCCTTCACCCATCACCCACCTCAGTGTCCCTCGCCCATCACCCACCTCAGTGTCCTTCACCCATCACCCACCTCAGCATCCTTCACCCATCACCTGCCTCAGTGTCCTTCCCCCATCACCCACCTCACTGTCCTTCACCCAAGACTCACCTGAATGTCCTTCACCCATCGCCCACCTCAGTGTCCTTCACCCACCTCAATGTCCTTCACCCGTCACTCACCTCAGTGTCTTTCACTCATCACCCATCTCAGTGTCCTTCACCCGTCACTCACCTCAGTGTCCTTCATCCATTATCCATCTCAGTGTCCTTCACCCATCACACACCTCAGTGTTCTTCAACCATCACCCATCTCAGTGTCCTTCAGCCATCACCCACCTTAGTGTCCTTCACCCATCACCCATCTCAGTGTCTTTCACTCATCACCCATCTCAGTGTCCTTCAGCCATCACCCACCTCAGTGTCCTTCACCCGTCACTCACCTCAGTGTCCTTCACCCATTATCCATCTCAGTGTCCTTCACCCAACACCCAACCCAGTGTCCTTCACCCATCACCTACCCCAGCGTCCTTCACCCATCACCCACCCCATTGTCCTTCACCCACAGTGTCTGACACCGCGGAAGTTTTGAAATATTGAGATATTTTTTGGTTTTAAGTGAGAGTGAGAGAGAGAAAAAAGAGAGAGAGAGTGTGTGTGTGAGAGAGAGAGAGAAAGAGAGAGAGAGAGAGAGAGAGAGAGAGAGAGAGAGAGAGAGAGAGAGAGAGAGAGAGAGAGAGAGAGAGAGAGGATCAGTGTCCTTCAGCCATCCCCCACCTCAGTGTCCTTCACCCATCACCCATCTCAGTGTCCTTCACCCATCACCCACCTCAGTGTCCTTCACCCATCACCCATCTCAGTGTCCTTCACCCATCACCCATCTCCGTATCCTTACCATCACCAACCTCAGTGTCCTTCACCCATCACCCACCTCAGTGTCCTTCAGCCATCACCCACCTCAGTGTCCTTCACCCATCGCCCACCTCAGTGTCCTTCACCCATCACCCACCTCAGTGTCCTTCACCCATCACCCACCTCAGTGTCCTTCACCCATCACCCACCTCAGTGTCCTTCACCCATCACCCACCTCAGTGTCCTCACCCATCACCCACCTCCAGTGTCCCTCATATCCACACACCTCAGTGTCCTTCACCCATCACCCATCTCAGTGTCCTTCACCCATCACCAACCTCAGTGTCCTTCACCCATCACCCACCTCACTGTACTTCACCCATCACCAACCTCAGTGTCCTTCACCCATCTCACTGTCCTTCACCCATCACCCACCTCAGTGTCCTTCACCCATCACCCACCTCTGACCATCCTTCACCCATCATACCTCAGTGTCCTTCTTCCATCACCCATCTCAGTGTCCTTCAGCCATCACCCACCTCAGTGTCCTTCACCCATCGCCCACCTCAGTGTCCTACAGTCATCACCCACCTCAGTGTCCTTCACCCATCACCCACCTCAGTGTCCTTCGCCCATCACCAACCTCAGTGTCCTTCACCCATCACCAACCTCAGTGTCCTTCACCCATCACCAACCTCAGTGTCCTTCACCCATCACCCATCTCAGTGTCCTTCACCCATCACCCACCTCACTGTCCTTCACCCATCACCCACCTCAGTGTCCTTCAGCCATCACCCACCTCAGTGTCCCTCACCCATCACCAACCTCAGTGTCCTTCAGCCATCACCCACCTCAGTGTCCTTCAGCCATCACCCATCTCAGTGTCCTTCACCCATCACCCACCTCAGTGTCCTTCACCCATCACCCACCTCACTGTCCTTCGCCCATCACCAACCTCAGTGTCCTTCACCCACCTCACTGTCCTTCACCCACCTCAGTGTCCTTCACCCATCACCAACCTCAGTGTCCTTCACCCATCACCCACCTCAGTGTCCTTCACCCATCACCCACCTCACTGTCCTTCGCCCATCACCAACCTCAGTGTCCTTCACCCACCTCACTGTCCTTCACCCATCACCAACCTCAGTGTCCTTCACCCATCACCCACCTCAGTGTCCTTCACCCATCACCCACCTCACTGTCCTTCGCCCATCACCAACCTCAGTGTCCTTCACCCACCTCACTGTCCTTCACCCATCACCCACCTCAGTGTCCTTCACCCATCACCAACCTCAGTGTCCTTCACCCATCACCAACCTCAGTGTCCTTCACCCATCACCCACCTCAGTGTCCTTCACCCATCGCCCACCTCAGTGTCCTTCACCCATCACCCATCTCAGTGTCCTTCACCCATCACCCACCTCAGTGTCCTTCACCCATCACCCACCTCAGTGTCCTTCACCCATCACCCACCTCACTGTCCTTCACCCATCACCCACCTCAGTGTCCTTCACCCATCACCCACCTCAGTGTCCTTCACCCATCACCCACCTCAGTGTCCTTCACCCATCACCCACCTCACTGTCCTTCACCCATCACCCACCTCAGTGTCCTTCACCCATCGCCCACCTCAGTGTCCTTCACCCATCACCCATCTCAGTGTCCTTCACCCATCACCCACCTCAGTGTCCTTCACCCATCACCCACCTCAGTGTCCCTCACCCATCACCCACCTCAGTGTCCCTCACCCATCACCCACCTCACTGTACTTCACCCATCACCCATCTCAGTGTCCTTCACCCATCACCCACCTCAGTGTCCCTCACCCATCACCCACCTCAGTGTCCTTCACCCATCACCCATCTCAGTGTCCTTCACCCATCACCCACCTCAGTGTCCTTCAGCCATCACCCACCTCAGTGTCCCTCACCCTTCACCCACCTCAGTGTCCCTCACCCATCACCCACCTCACTGTACTTCACCCATCACCCATCTCAGTGTCCTTCACCCATCACCCACCTCAGTGTCCCTCACCCATCACCCACCTCAGTGTCCCTCACCCATCACCCACCTCAGTGTCCCTCACCCATCACCCACCTCACTGTACTTCACCCATCACCCATCTCAGTGTCCTTCACCCATCGCCCCACCTCAGTGTCCTTCTACATCACCCATCTCAGTGTCCTTCACCCATCACCCACCTCAGTGTCCTTCAGCCATCACCCACCTCAGTGTCCCTCACCCATCACCCACCTCAGTGTCCCTCACCCATCACCCACCTCACTGTACTTCACCCATCACCCATCTCAGTGTCCTTCACCCATCACCCACCTCAGTGTCCCTCACCCATCACCCACCTCAGTGTCCCTCACCCATCACCCACCTCACTGTACTTCACCCATCACCCATCTCAGTGTCCTTCACCCATCACCCACCTCAGTGTCCCTCGCCCATCACCCATCTCAGTGTCCTTCACCCATCACCAACCTCAGTGTCCTTCACCCATCACCCACCTCAGTGTCCTTCTTCCATCACCCATCTCAGTGTCCTTCACCCATCACCCATCTCAGTGTCCTTCACCCATCACCCATCTCAGTGTCCTTCACCCATCACCCACCTCAGTGTCCCTCACCCATCTCAGTGTCCTTCACCCATCACCAACCTCAGTGTCCTTCAGCCATCACCCCCCTCAGTGTCCTTCAGCCATCACCCACCTCAGTGTCCTTCACCCATCACCCACCTCAGTGTCCTTCACCCATCACCCATCTCAGTGTCCTTCACCCATCACCCATCTCAGTGTCCTTCACCCATCACCCATCTCAGTGTCCTTCACCCATCACCAACCTCAGTGTCCCTCACCCATCACCCACCTCAGTGTCCCTCGCCCATCACACACCTCAGTGTCCTTCTTCCATCACCCATCTCAGTGTCCTTCACCCATCACCCATCTCAGTGTCCTTCACCCATCACCCACCTCAGTGTCCTTCACCCATCACCCATCTCAGTGTCCTTCACCCATCACCCACCTCAGTGTCCCTCGCCCATCACACCTCCAGTGTCCTTCTTCCCATCACCCACCTCAGTGTCCTTCACCCATCACCCATCTCAGTGTCCTTCACCCATCACCCATCTCAGTGTCCTTCACCCATCTCAGTGTCCTTCACCCATCACCCACCTCAGTGTCCTTCACCCATCACCCATCTCAGTGTCCTTCCACCCATCACCCATCTCAGTGCTCCTTCACCCATCACATCAATTCTTCACCCACCTCACCCACCTCACTGTCCTTCACCCATCACCCATCTCAGTGTCCTTCACCCATCACCCACCTCACTGTACTTCACCCATCACCCACCTCAGTGTCCTTCACCCATCGCCCACCTCAGTGTCCTTCAGCCATCACCCACCTCAGTGTCCTTCAGCCATCACCCACCTCCAGTGTCCTTCAGCCATCACCCACCTCCCCAGTGTCCTTCCAGCCATCACCTCAGTTCTTCACCCATCGCCCACCTCAGTGTCCTACAGCCATCACCCACCTCAGTGTCCTTCACCCATCACCCACCTCACTGTCACCACCCATCACCCACCTCAGTGTCTTTCACCCATCACCAACCTCAATCTCCATTCCACCCATCACCCACCTCAGTGTCTTTCACCCATCACCAACCTCAGTGTCCTTCACCCATCACCCATCTCAGTGTCCTTCACCCATCACCCACCTCAGTGTCCTTCACCCAAGACTCACTTAAGTGTCCTTCACCCATCACACACCTCAGTGTCCTTCACCCATCGCCCACCTCAGTGTCCTTCAGCCATCACCCACCTCAGTGTCCTTCACCCATCACCCACCTCAGTGTCCTTCAGCCATCACCCACCTCAGTGTCCTTCAGCCATCACCCACCTCAGTGTCCTTCAGCCATCACCCACCTCAGTGTCCTTCAGCCATCACCCACCTCACTGTCCTTCACCCATCACCCATCTCAGTGTCCTTCACCCATCACCCACCTCACTGTACTTCACCCATCACCCACCTCAGTGTCCTTCACCCATCGCCCACCTCAGTGTCCTTCAGCCATCACCCACCTCAGTGTCCTTCAGCCATCACCCACCTCAGTGTCCTTCACCCATCGCCCACCTCAGTGTCCTACAGCCATCACCCATCTCAGTGTCCTTCACCCATCACCCACCTCACTGTACTTCACCCATCACCCACCTCAGTGTCATTACCATCATGCACCTCAGTATCCTTCAGCCATCACCCACCTCAGTGTCCTTCAGCCATCACCCACCTCAGTGTCCTTCAGCCATCACCCACCTCAGTGTCCTTCACCCATCGCCCACCTCACTGTCCTTCACCCATCACCCACCTCAGTATCCTTCACCCATCACACACCTCATTCTTCTTCCACCCATCACCAACTCAGTGTCCTTCACCCATCACCTTCTCAGTGTCCTTCACCCATCACCCACCCTCAGTATCCTTCACCCATCACACCTCCAGTGTCCTTCAGCCATCACCCACCTCAGTGTCCTTCAGCCATCCCCCACCTCAGTGTCCTTCAGCCATCACCCACCTCAGTATCCTTCACCCATCACCCACCTCAGTGTCCTTCACCCATCCGCCCACCTCCAGTGTCCTTCACCCAAGACACACCCTAGTGTCCTTCACCCATCACCTGGTATGTGTCCCATCGCCCACACTCAAATTCACTGCAGCCATCACCCTCCATGTCCTTCACCGATCGCCCACCTCACTGTCCTTCACCCAACACCCACCTCAGTGTCCTTCACCCATCACCCATCTCAGTGTCCTTCACCCATCACCCACCTCAGTGTCCTTCACCCATCACCCACCTCAGTGTCCCTCACCCATCACCCTGTTCTTGCCACCCACCTCAGTGTCCTTCAGCCATCACCCATCTCAGTGTCCTTCACCCATCACCCACCTCAGTGTCCCTCGCCCATCACACACCTCAGTGTCCTTCAGCCATCACCCACCTCAGTGTCCTTCAGCCATCACCCACCTCAGTGTCCTTCAGCCATTACCCACCTCAGTGTCCTTCAGCCATCACCCACCTCAGTGTCCTTCACCCATCGCCCACCTCAGTGTCCTTCAGCCATCACCCACCTCAGTGTCCTTCAGCCATCACCCACCTCAGTGTCCTTCAGCCATCACCCACCTCAGTGTCCTTCAGCCATCACCCACCTCAGTGTCCTTCAGCCATCCCCCACCTCAGTGTCCTTCAGCCATCACCCACCTCAGTGTCCTTCAGCCATCACCCACCTCAGTGTCCTTCAGCCATCACCCACCTCAGTGTCCTTCAGCCATCACCCACCTCAGTGTCCTTCAGACATCACCCTCCACAGTGTCCTTCAGCCATCCCCCACCTCAGTGTCCTTCAGCCATCACCCACCTCAGTGTCCTTCAGCCATCACCCACCTCCAGTGTCTTCAGCCATCACCCACCTCAGTGTCCTTCAGCCATCACCCACCTCAGTGTCCTTCAGCCATCACCCACCTCAGTGTCCTTCAGCCATCACCCACCTCAGTGTCCTTCAGCCATCACCCACCTCAGTGTCCTTCAGCCATCACCCACCTCAGTGTCCTTCAGCCATCACCCACCTCAGTGTCCTTCACCCATCACCCACCTCAGTGTCCTTCAGCCATCACCCACCTCAGTGTCCTTCACCCATCACCCACCTCAGTGTCCCTCGCCCATCACCCACCTCAGTGTCCTTCAGCCATCACCCACCTCAGTGTCCTTCAGCCATCACCCACCTCAGTGTCCTTCAGCCATCACCCACCTCAGTGTCCTTCAGCCATCACCCACCTCAGTGTCCTTCAGCCATCACCCACCTCAGTGTCCTTCAGCCATCACCCACCTCAGTGTCCTTCAGCCATCACCCACCTCAGTGTCCTTCAGCCATCACCCACCTCAGTGTCCTTCAGCCATCACCCACCTCAGTGTCCTTCAGCCATCACCCACCTCAGTGTCCTTCACCCATCACCCACCTCAGTGTCCTTCAGCCATCACCCACCTCAGTGTCCTTCAGCCATCACCCACCTCAGTGTCCTTCAGCCATCACCCACCTCAGTGTCCTTCACCCATCACCCACCTCAGTGTCCTTCAGCCATCACCCACCTCAGTGTCCTTCACCCATCACCCACCTCAGTGTCCCTCGCCCATCACCCACCTCAGTGTCCTTCACCCATCACCCACCTCAGTGTCCTTCACCCATCACCCACCTCAGTGTCCTTCACCCATCACCCATCTCAGTGTCCTTCACCCATCGCCCACCTCAGTGTCCTTCACCCATCACCCATCTCAGTGTCCTTCACCCATCGCCCACCTCAGTGTCCTTCACCCATCACCCACCTCAATGTCCTTCACCCATCACCCACCTAAATGTCCTTCACCCATCACCCACCTCAGTGTCCCTCGCCCATCACACACCTTAGTGTCCTACAGCCATCACCCACCTCAGTGTCCTTCACCCAAGACTCACCTAAGTGTCCTTCACCCATCACCCACCTCAGTGTCCTTCACCCAAGACTCACCTAAGTGTCCTTCACCCATCACCCACCTCAGTGTCCTTCACCCATCACCCATCGCCCACCTCAGTGTCCTTCACCCGTCACCCACCTAAATGTCCTTCACCCATCACCCACCTCAGTGTCCCTCGCCCATCACACACCTCAGTGTCCTACAGCCATCACCCACCTCAGTGTCCTTCACCCATCGCCCACCTCAGTGTCCCTCGCCCACCACACACCTCAGTGTCCCTCGCCCATCACCCACCTAAATGTCCTTCACCCATCACCCACCTCAGTGTCCTTCACCCAAGACTCACCTAAATGTCCTTCACCCATCGCCCACCTCAGTGTCCCTCGCCCACCACACACCTCAGTGTCCCTCGCCCATCACCCACCTAAATGTCCTTCACCCATCACCCACCTCAGTGTCCTTCACCCAAGACTCACCTAAGTGTCCTTCACCCATCGCCCACCTCAGTGTCCTTCACCCATCACCCACCTCAGTGTCCTTCACCCATCGCCCACCTCACTGTCCTTCACCCATCACCCACCTCAGTGTCCCTCGCCCATCACCCACCTCAGTGTCCTTCACCCATCACCCACCTCAGCATCCTTCACCCATCACCTGCCTCAGTGTCCTTCACCCGTCCCCCACCTCAGTGTCCTTCCCCCATCACCCACCTCAGTGTCCTTCACCCATCGCCCACCTCAGTGTCCTATACTCATCAGCCACCTCACTGTCCTTCACCCAAGACTCACCTGAATGTCCTTCACCCATCGCCCACCTCAGTGTCCTTCACCCACCTCAATGTCCTTCACCCGTCACTCACCTCAGTGTCTTTCACTCATCACCCATCTCAGTGTCCTTCACCCGTCACTCACCTCAGTGTCCTTCATCCATTATCCATCTCAGTGTCCCTCACCCATCACACACCTCAGTGTTCTTCAACCATCACCCACCTTAGTGTCCTTCACCCATCACCCATCTCAGTGTCTTTCACTCATCACCCATCTCAGTGTCCTTCAGCCATCACCCACCTCAGTGTCCTTCACCCGTCACTCACCTCAGTGTCCTTCACCCATTATCCATCTCAGTGTCCTTCACCCAACACCCAACCCAGTGTCCTTCACCCATCACCTACCCCAGCGTCCTTCACCCATCACCCACCCCATTGTCCTTCACCCACAGTGTCTGACACCGCGGAAGTTTTGAAATATTGAGATATTTTTTGGTTTTAAGTGAGAGTGAGAGAGAGAAAAAAGAGAGAGAGTGTGTGTGTGAGAGAGAGAGAGAAAGAGAGAGAGAGAGAGAGAGAGAGAGAGAGAGAGAGAGAGAGAGAGAGAGAGAGAGAGAGAGAGAGAGAGAGAGAGAGAGAGAGAGAGAGAGAGAGAGAGAGAGAGAGAGAGAGAGAGAGAGCGAGAGAGAGAGAGAGGGAGAGAGAGTTAGTGACAGAGAGATAGAGAGAGAGTAATCATGAGAGTAAAAGAGAGAGAGAGAGAGAGAGAGAGAGAGAGAGAGAGAGAGAGAGAGAGAGAAAGAGAGAGAGAGAGAGAGAAGAGAGAGAGGATAGAGAGAGAAAGTGAGATGGAGAGAAGACGAATGAGTGAGAGAAAATGAGTGTAAAAGTTAGAGAAAGTGAGCGTGAAAGAGAGAGATAATAAATGTGTGTGTGTGAGAGAGAGAGAGAGGGAAAGAGTTTGTACTTTTTTCTATGGAAAGTAGTTCGCATCAATTTTTAAACAACGCTTCCAGTATCATATACATAGGCCCGACTCATCCTGTTTCACTCTCATACCATCCAGCTAAGGATAAGCATAAGCCAGATTTGCGGAGCATATACTACGCCAGGCTTGTATGCGCTAAGGCGATCTGAGCTTGGTCCTTACCCAACGCAGTGCCCAGCTACGTCAGTAACCGCCAGGTGACAGTGGAAACTCACGAGTTTGGACGGGACTCGATCTGCCGACCACGGGGATGTGAAGTCGACTCGCTACCACTGAGCTACCAGACAGCTTACCATCCAGCCTTCCCCGTCTCATGATATATGGCGTCAGTCCTCACCAATGTTGCGTATAACTCTGTATTTTATGACGATGTCTGTTCTCTGAAATCTTGCACATGTTCTCATGCACCCGTTCCTTCCGAGAGACAAATAAAATAGACTTATCTGGTAACTCGACATCCACAGGTTATGTCAACCAGTAGAATTAACCGTGCTGTTTGTATTTCTTTAAATGTATATGGCAACTCAGGTCACGTGATCCCAAGCATAAATGTCAAATGAACAACGAATGAATAGATAGGGCGAGGGAAAGGTGCGAGATGGTGCTCATTCTATTTAGCATTTATCTATCTATCTATCTATATATATATATATGTATGTATATAT
>BOPN01012496.1:0-2500 GCA_017312705.2 Penaeus japonicus | reverse complement strand
ACGTCAAAATAAATGGTTTCTATATCATTGGGCTTAGATCTCATCATTTTCATCATTTTCATCACAGGCCTTCTACTATTTTGTCTATCTACATCAATATCTCTACCTATCTACCTATTCGTATCTTTGTTTCTGAAGGAATCTATGTTCTTTTATCTTAGTTATATAGGCATGTCATAAGCACGTATAATTTAACGCAGGTAGTTACCTTTCCTATAAAAAGTGCAACTATAAAAATAAAACACCATACTAAATAATATTTTTTCTTCTTTTTAGTGACCATATCTGACCTGACCTTCACGTCGTCTCCACGCTATGAGAAAGATCCATATGACGCCACTCACCTGTGAAAGAGAGAGGGATTGTTAGCTTATTAAACGGCATCAGTAGGCACGGATATCTGATAAGTATTAAGATATACACACACACACACACACACACAGACACACACACACACAGACACGCACACACACACACACACACACACACACACACATACACACACACACACATATGTATGTATATATATATATATATATATATATATATATATATATATATATATATAGAGAGAGAGAGAGAGAGAGAGAGAGAGAGAGAGAGAGAGAGAGAGAGAGAGAGAGAGAGAGAGAGAGAGAGTATATATATATATATATATATACATATATGTATATATATATCTATATATCTATCTAGCTATATATAGATATACATATCTATATATATATATATATATATATATATATATACATATATATATATATATATATATATATATATATATATATATATATATATATATATATATATATATATATACATATACACACACACACACACATATATATATATATATATATATATATATATATATATATATATATGTGTGTGTGTGTGTGTGTGTGTGTGTGTGTGTGTGTGTGTGTGTGTGTGTGTGTGTGTGTGTGTCTGTGTGTGTGTGTGTGTGTGTGTGTGGATTTTGTATAAGACTTATATAAAATAATCGATTGACTGTATAAAAGATAAAAAATGTCTTGCAACATTTTCTTTTTTTTCGCTGTTTTCGCCCTTCTTTTAACGAATTTCGTAATAATTCGTAAAAATTATCTGCGCTTCCATCTCCCGGGTCACCGCAATCAGGCCACGTCAGGTCGCGTGCTGTTTCCAAGGCAGTAATAACATAGGCCTAACACACGCCTCTGCGCGCCTCCTGCTGGATAATTGATTACCAACATCGCGTGCGCCCCCCCCCCCCCCCCCCCCATTCTCCTCCCCCCTGACAACAATATGTTACAAGACAGTTTTCTGCAATGGACACTGCCATGAGACGGGGAGGTGATGGATCAGGGCGAAGGGCGCTCTCTTAAAAAATATAAATGAGAAATAATGGCTCCTGGCACGAGCCATGGAGATCGCCCCGCGGCTCCTTCGACGGTTCGCTCCCTTCTCCTCCTCTTCCTTCTCCCTCCCCTCTTTCCGCCCTTCGTTCCCTCCCCTCCCCCTTCTCTCTCTTCCCTTCTCCCCCATTTGCCGTATCCATCTTGTCTCCCTTCTCTATCTTTCCTCTTCATCTACTCCCCGTACTACTCTCCCCTTTTCCCCTACGCATTTCCTTTCCCCTCTTCCTCTCCTCTCCTCCTTCCCTTCCTCTTCCTCTTCCTCTCCTCTCCTCCCTCTCTTCCTTTTCGTCTCCTCTCGTCCCTACCCCTCCCTTCCTTCCCTCTTCTTTCTCTCCTCTCCTACGTTCCACCTTTTCTTCTCCTCTCCTCCCTTCCTCCCCTTTACCCCCTCTTCCTCTCCTCCCTCTCTCCCCCCTGTCCCCTCTTCCTCTCCCCCCCTCTCCCCCTTTCCCATGCCTAACACGCAGGTTTCGCTAGAATAACGCACAGCCGGACAAGCAGTTATGAGGATATTCGTTAGCCCGATGTTATGATGTTCTTCTGTGGAGAGAGGCTGGGGGAAGGGGGGGGGGAGGCCAAAGGTCATACCATCTTACGGTTGATAATCCCTGACAGCTAAGATCTTTTTTTTCTTTATTTCTCTCTTTTTAGGCCGCATTTTGAAATGACTTTCAAAAGAAAATTCCCCCTTCCCCCTTTTCTCAAAAACGTGGAAAGGAGATTCCTATGATTTTTTCTTATCCTCTTCTGATCCTTTGTGTCTCTTGGCAGGGCGAGATTCTTCCGTCATCCGCCTCACAGACAATAACCAGGCATCCGACCTCGCTCATCCGTCAGGCAGATAGATAAACGGCCACGGGATGTGTCTGTTTTTTGTTTTTGTTTTTGTTTTTTCCGCGTATGTATTTACCGATCTCTTTTGCTCCTTTATTTACGCATTAATAAATTTATTCTAACACTTTACTTGTTTGTATTCTGATATGTATTTTTTCTATTTAATTTACTGAATTGACTATGCAGTAATTTATGTATCTTATCTCCGTTTCTCTCTCTCTCTCTCTCTCTCTCTCTCTCTCTCTCTCTCTCCCTCTCCCTCCCTC
>BOPN01012495.1:5000-11502 GCA_017312705.2 Penaeus japonicus | reverse complement strand
GAGACAGAGACAGAGACAGAGACAGAGACAGAGACAGAGACAGAGACAGAGACAGAGACAGAGACAGAGACAGAGACAGAGACAGAGACAGAGACAGAGACAGAGACAGAGACAGAGACAGAGACAGAGACAGAGACAGAGACAGAGACAGAGACAGAGACAGAGACAGAGACAGAGACAGAGACAGAGACAGAGACAGAGACAGAGACAGAGACAGAGACAGAGACAGAGACAGAGACAGAGACAGAGACAGAGACAGAGACAGAGACAGAGACAGAGACAGAGACAGAGACAGAGACAGAGACAGAGACAGAGACAGAGACAGAGACAGAGACAGAGACAGAGACAGAGACAGAGACAGAGACAGAGACAGAGACAGAGACAGAGACAGAGACAGAGACAGAGACAGAGACAGAGACAGAGACAGAGACAGAGACAGAGACAGAGACAGAGACAGAGACAGAGACAGAGACAGAGACAGAGACAGAGACAGAGACAGAGACAGAGACAGAGACAGAGACAGAGACAGAGACAGAGACAGAGACAGAGACAGAGACAGAGACAGAGACAGAGACAGAGACAGAGACAGAGACAGAGACAGAGACAGAGACAGAGACAGAGACAGAGACAGAGACAGAGACAGAGACAGAGACAGAGACAGAGACAGAGACAGAGACAGAGACAGAGACAGAGACAGAGACAGAGACAGAGACAGAGACAGAGACAGAGACAGAGACAGAGACAGAGACAGAGACAGAGACAGAGACAGAGACAGAGACAGAGACAGAGACAGAGACAGAGACAGAGACAGAGACAGAGACAGAGACAGAGACAGAGACAGAGACAGAGACAGAGACAGAGACAGAGACAGAGACAGAGACAGAGACAGAGACAGAGACAGAGACAGAGACAGAGACAGAGACAGAGACAGAGACAGAGACAGAGACAGAGACAGAGACAGAGACAGAGACAGAGACAGAGACAGAGACAGAGACAGAGACAGAGACAGAGACAGAGACAGAGACAGAGACAGAGACAGAGACAGAGACAGAGACAGAGACAGAGACAGAGACAGAGACAGAGACAGAGACAGAGACAGAGACAGAGACAGAGACAGAGACAGAGACAGAGACAGAGACAGAGACAGAGACAGAGACAGAGACAGAGACAGAGACAGAGACAGAGACAGAGACAGAGACAGAGACAGAGACAGAGACAGAGACAGAGACAGAGACAGAGACAGAGACAGAGACAGAGACAGAGACAGAGACAGAGACAGAGACAGAGACAGAGACAGAGACAGAGACAGAGACAGAGACAGAGACAGAGACAGAGACAGAGACAGAGACAGAGACAGAGACAGAGACAGAGACAGAGACAGAGACAGAGACAGAGACAGAGACAGAGACAGAGACAGAGACAGAGACAGAGACAGAGACAGAGACAGAGACAGAGACAGAGACAGAGACAGAGACAGAGACAGAGACAGAGACAGAGACAGAGACAGAGACAGAGACAGAGACAGAGACAGAGACAGAGACAGAGACAGAGACAGAGACAGAGACAGAGACAGAGACAGAGACAGAGACAGAGACAGAGACAGAGACAGAGACAGAGACAGAGACAGAGACAGAGACAGAGACAGAGACAGAGACAGAGACAGAGACAGAGACAGAGACAGAGACAGAGACAGAGACAGAGACAGAGACAGAGACAGAGACAGAGACAGAGACAGAGACAGAGACAGAGACAGAGACAGAGACAGAGACAGAGACAGAGACAGAGACAGAGACAGAGACAGAGACAGAGACAGAGACAGAGACAGAGACAGAGACAGAGACAGAGACAGAGACAGAGACAGAGACAGAGACAGAGACAGAGACAGAGACAGAGACAGAGACAGAGACAGAGACAGAGACAGAGACAGAGACAGAGACAGAGACAGAGACAGAGACAGAGACAGAGACAGAGACAGAGACAGAGACAGAGACAGAGACAGAGACAGAGACAGAGACAGAGACAGAGACAGAGACAGAGACAGAGACAGAGACAGAGACAGAGACAGAGACAGAGACAGAGACAGAGACAGAGACAGAGACAGAGACAGAGACAGAGACAGAGACAGAGACAGAGACAGAGACAGAGACAGAGACAGAGACAGAGACAGAGACAGAGACAGAGACAGAGACAGAGACAGAGACAGAGACAGAGACAGAGACAGAGACAGAGACAGAGACAGAGACAGAGACAGAGACAGAGACAGAGACAGAGACAGAGACAGAGACAGAGACAGAGACAGAGACAGAGACAGAGACAGAGACAGAGACAGAGACAGAGACAGAGACAGAGACAGAGACAGAGACAGAGACAGAGACAGAGACAGAGACAGAGACAGAGACAGAGACAGAGACAGAGACAGAGACAGAGACAGAGACAGAGACAGAGACAGAGACAGAGACAGAGACAGAGACAGAGACAGAGACAGAGACAGAGACAGAGACAGAGACAGAGACAGAGACAGAGACAGAGACAGAGACAGAGACAGAGACAGAGACAGAGACAGAGACAGAGACAGAGACAGAGACAGAGACAGAGACAGAGACAGAGACAGAGACAGAGACAGAGACAGAGACAGAGACAGAGACAGAGACAGAGACAGAGACAGAGACAGAGACAGAGACAGAGACAGAGACAGAGACAGAGACAGAGACAGAGACAGAGACAGAGACAGAGACAGAGACAGAGACAGAGACAGAGACAGAGACAGAGACAGAGACAGAGACAGAGACAGAGACAGAGACAGAGACAGAGACAGAGACAGAGACAGAGACAGAGACAGAGACAGAGACAGAGACAGAGACAGAGACAGAGACAGAGACAGAGACAGAGACAGAGACAGAGACAGAGACAGAGACAGAGACAGAGACAGAGACAGAGACAGAGACAGAGACAGAGACAGAGACAGAGACAGAGACAGAGACAGAGACAGAGACAGAGACAGAGACAGAGACAGAGACAGAGACAGAGACAGAGACAGAGACAGAGACAGAGACAGAGACAGAGACAGAGACAGAGACAGAGACAGAGACAGAGACAGAGACAGAGACAGAGACAGAGACAGAGACAGAGACAGAGACAGAGACAGAGACAGAGACAGAGACAGAGACAGAGACAGAGACAGAGACAGAGACAGAGACAGAGACAGAGACAGAGACAGAGACAGAGACAGAGACAGAGACAGAGACAGAGACAGAGACAGAGACAGAGACAGAGACAGAGACAGAGACAGAGACAGAGACAGAGACAGAGACAGAGACAGAGACAGAGACAGAGACAGAGACAGAGACAGAGACAGAGACAGAGACAGAGACAGAGACAGAGACAGAGACAGAGACAGAGACAGAGACAGAGACAGAGACAGAGACAGAGACAGAGACAGAGACAGAGACAGAGACAGAGACAGAGACAGAGACAGAGACAGAGACAGAGACAGAGACAGAGACAGAGACAGAGACAGAGACAGAGACAGAGACAGAGACAGAGACAGAGACAGAGACAGAGACAGAGACAGAGACAGAGACAGAGACAGAGACAGAGACAGAGACAGAGACAGAGACAGAGACAGAGACAGAGACAGAGACAGAGACAGAGACAGAGACAGAGACAGAGACAGAGACAGAGACAGAGACAGAGACAGAGACAGAGACAGAGACAGAGACAGAGACAGAGACAGAGACAGAGACAGAGACAGAGACAGAGACAGAGACAGAGACAGAGACAGAGACAGAGACAGAGACAGAGACAGAGACAGAGACAGAGACAGAGACAGAGACAGAGACAGAGACAGAGACAGAGACAGAGACAGAGACAGAGACAGAGACAGAGACAGAGACAGAGACAGAGACAGAGACAGAGACAGAGACAGAGACAGAGACAGAGACAGAGACAGAGACAGAGACAGAGACAGAGACAGAGACAGAGACAGAGACAGAGACAGAGACAGAGACAGAGACAGAGACAGAGACAGAGACAGAGACAGAGACAGAGACAGAGACAGAGACAGAGACAGAGACAGAGACAGAGACAGAGACAGAGACAGAGACAGAGACAGAGACAGAGACAGAGACAGAGACAGAGACAGAGACAGAGACAGAGACAGAGACAGAGACAGAGACAGAGACAGAGACAGAGACAGAGACAGAGACAGAGACAGAGACAGAGACAGAGACAGAGACAGAGACAGAGACAGAGACAGAGACAGAGACAGAGACAGAGACAGAGACAGAGACAGAGACAGAGACAGAGACAGAGACAGAGACAGAGACAGAGACAGAGACAGAGACAGAGACAGAGACAGAGACAGAGACAGAGACAGAGACAGAGACAGAGACAGAGACAGAGACAGAGACAGAGACAGAGACAGAGACAGAGACAGAGACAGAGACAGAGACAGAGACAGAGACAGAGACAGAGACAGAGACAGAGACAGAAACAGAGACAGAGACAGAGACAGAGACAGAGACAGAGACAGAGACAGAGACAGAGACAGAGACAGAGACAGAGACAGAGACAGAGACAGAGACAGAGACAGAGACAGAGACAGAGACAGAGATAGAGACAGAGACAGAGACAGAGACAGAAACAGAGACAAAGCCAGAGACAGATAGAGAGAAAAAGAGAGAGAGAGAGAAACAGACAGACAGACAGACAGATAGAGACCGAAAGAGATAGAATAACGGCGAGCGAAGAGGAGCACCAGATGATGGAGTCGCACCATTAAAAGTTTGTAAGGCAAGCAAAATTCGCGCACGGTGGCATCTTTACCTTCCCGAAATGTTGATATTCAATTAGCTAAGATAATGCCGTTGGCGGGGCAGAGGAGGGTAGAGGGTAGGGGGTAGAGGGTAGGGGGTAGGGGGTGGGGGGTATGGGGTGGGAGAGGGGAGAGAGGGTAAGCGATGAGAGGGGAAAGGGGGGAAGCGTGAAGAGGTAAGGAAGAAGAAGAAGGCAGGAAGAATGGAAAGGGGTGAGGGGAGAAGGGGGAGAGATGAGAGGGGAAAGGGTGAGAGGGTATGGGAGAGAAAATGAGGTAGCAAGGAAGAAGGGAGGAGAGATGGGATGGGAGAGGGGAAAATGGGGAAGGGGAGAGAGATGAGAAAGAGACGAGAGGGAGTGGGAGGGAAACGGGAAGAGGGGAAGGAAATAGAGTGGGAGAGGAAAAAGATAAGAAGAATTGAGGGAAGAAAGAGGTTAGAGGTGAGGAGACAAGGAGGAGGGAAGAGATAATAGTAATATTTTAATGATGATGATGATAATTATGATAATGATGATAATGATAATTATGATGATAATGATAATGATAATTATGATAATGATGATAACAATATTATCGTGAATATCATTACTTTCATTATCATCTTTATTATCATCATAAATATTATTATTGCTACTACTGTCATTATTATTAATAGCATCATTATAACAATTAATATTATAATCAACATTATCATTAATAATAATACTATCATTAGGAACAACAATCATATTGATGATAATGATAATAATGATGAAAACGATGTTAATGATGATACGGATAATATTAATGATTGTCATAGCAATAATGATAATATCAATAATAACAATAAAGAGTTGTAATGATAATAATAATGATAACAAATAATAACAATAATGATAAGGATAACATCAACAATTATAGCATTGATTATCATAACAATAATGATGATGATGATAACAATGATGATAATACTAATAATAGTAATAACAGTAATCATAACACTAACAACAACAATAAATCAAACAATATTGCAATAGTGATGATGACCCCGTCCTTACGCATACGATCTTCATCACCATCACCCATATCATCACCATGAATCATCACCATTTCATGACTTTTATATCTGTTACCACCACCACCATCAGCACCAATAATTTGCATCATATTTTGCAATGACCCCCCCACCCCACCCCCACCCCACCCCCTCATGTTGAACTATCATCATCCCGGTTGCAATTCCCACCGCTAAATAACGTATACTAAATCTCCTCTTGGGAAAACCCCTTAACCCTTTCTCTCTATCTTTTCCTTCTTCTTTCCGGCCCCTCGCTTACGTTTTATCTAATTATCTCTTTGTCTTCCTCCCTTGCTTTGGGGGGGGGGGACGGGGGATGGGGGGGAGGCATAAAAGAGGGGGGAGGTGTAAGATTGGAGGGAGAGGAGAGGGAATGGGAAGGGTAGGAAGAGAGAGGGAGAGAGGGAGAGCGAGAAAGAGAGGGAGAGAGAGAGAGAGAGAGGGAGAGAGAGAGAGAGAGAGAGAGAGAGAGAGAGAGAGAGAGAGAGAGAGAGAGAGAGAGAGAGAGAGAGAGAGAGAGAGAGAGAAAGAGAGAGAGAGAGAATAAGAAAAGGAGCGAGTGCCAAGATTCCCGTGCCACAATGCCACGCGGCGACCCTGCGTCCGCCACACGTAAGGCACTCGTTCAC
>BOPN01012492.1:0-5000 GCA_017312705.2 Penaeus japonicus | reverse complement strand
GAGAAGAGGGGGAACAGAGGGATAGGAGGAGAGGGGAAGGAGGGGAGGGGAAGGAAAAGAGGAGAGGCAAAGGGGAAGGAGGAGGAGAGGGGAAAGGAGGAAGACAGAAAAGAAGGGGGAAACAGAGGGGACGGAGCAAGAGAGGGGACGAGGAAATATAAAGGAGAGGGGCAATGGGGAAAGGAAAGTGAAAAACATGAGAAACAGAGAGAGGATAGGTAAGGAAAGGGGGAAAGAGAGAGGGGCGAAGCGTAGGAGAAGAGAAAAGGAGCGGGAGGAAAGAGAGGAAAAGAGATACGTAGTCCTGGAGGATGAGAAAGAGGGGGGGGGGGGATAAGAGGGGAGGAAAACAAAAAGATAAAAAGAATAAGGGGAGGAGGGGGGAAGGGGGTAGGGAAATAGAGAGAGGTGAAGAAAGGGAAGAGGAAAGAAAAGACGAAGATTAGAGGGGAAAAGAGAGAGAAAGAGGACGAGTGGAGAGTTTAGGAATATGGAGAGAGATAGATAGATAGAGAGATAGAAGATAGATAGAAGAATTAACAGTAAGAGAGGGGGGGGGAGAGGGTAAACGGGAGAGGGTGATAGAGATGGAGAGATAAAAGAAGGAGAGGGGAGAGAGGTATGTCAGATAAGCCAAGGGTCCACATCAGAGCTGGCTGGTGGTAAGCTCCCCCCCCCCTTCACCCCCAACCCTCTTCCTACATTCCTTCACCCTCCACCTTTCGCAAACCCCCTTTCTCCCTCCCCCTATGCCTTTCCCTCCTTCATTCCCTTCCCCTCCCCTCCCCTCCCCTCTCCTCCCCTCCCCTCCCCTCCTTCATTCCCCTCCCCTCCCCTCCCCTCCCCTCCCCTCCCCCCTCCTCCTCCTTCGTACCCCCTCAAGACATACGACTGAGGTGTTGGCCAGCCGGTGTCCCATGGATGCCACGTAGGGGGGAGGGGAGAAAGGGGGGGGGGGGCAGTGCCGCGTGCGGTGACTGCGGCGCCAGGGAGACCAACGGCAAGGGGAGAGTTAGGGAAGGGGAGGGGGTATATTGGAGGGAAGGATAGAAGAGGAGGAGGAGGAAGAGGGGGAGGGGGAGGGGGAGGAGGGGTAAGGGTGTTGGAGGGAGGAGCAGAGAAAGGAGGAGGGGAAAAGGGGAAGAGGGCGAGGGAGGAATAAATGGAGGTAGAATGAGGGAAATAGATAAAGACAGAAGCAAAGGTAGGCAGCTAGATAGATAGATAGATAAAGAAAGGGAGAGGTGGGGGGGAGGGGGAGGGATAGAGATAGAAGGACAGACAGACAAGCAAACATACAGACAGACAGACAGACAGACAGACAGACAGACAGACAGCCAAACAGCCAAACAGCCAGAGGCAAAGAGAGAGAGACACAGCTGAGACTCCGACGGGCGAGCAACCGCCGGAGCCAACCGCGCCCGCGAGACGCCGCCCTCGATCCGGCGAGCCCCGACGACCGCCGCCGCCACCGCACCCTTCGGCGGGCCTCGGCGACGCGTCGGTCTGTCGCTCGGTCGACCCGTCGGGCCGCAGCTGCCGAGGCGGTTCGACCAAAGGGTCTCGTAAGAAAGGCAGTTTGGGCGCCTTGGCATTCCTGTGGGCGCGGCGGCGTGAGGGAGGCGAGAGAGTGGGCGTGAGGGCGGCGGGGAAAGGTGTGGATCTCAGCCTCGCCTGCACTATCTCCCCATCGGCGCCCTTATCTCGCGAGGGGATCGGGTCTCGGCGGCGAAGCCAGAGGCCGAGGGGAGGGCGGCAGGACGCGGCTCTGCCCTCGCGGCCGGGCGCTCCTCCGCCTCGCACTCTCGCTCTCTCTCTCTCTCTATCTGTCTATATATATATATATATATATATATATATATATATATATATATATATATATATATATATATATATATATATATATATATGTATGTGTGTGTGTGTCTGTGTGTGTGTGTATGTATAAAGACAGATAGACAAATTTAAAGACCAGTAAGGGAACACATTAAGAAAGATTAAAAAGATTAGTTAGAAAGATAGATATATAAGTAGATAGATAGGAAAGTAGATAGATAGATAGATAGAAAGATGGGTAAAAAATCAGTAGACAGCCAGATAGATAGGTAACAGAAAAGACAGCAAGATAGATAGATACATAGATAGATAAATAGACTTATTGATAATTAGAAATAAATCAAGACATTTTTCTAAGTAAAGTGTTTGTTCTTGTTGTTACTGGGATTATCATTATTATTTGTTGGATGTTATTTGGTATTTGTTGTCGATTGTTTGTCATTATCATTGTCTATCATTCCTGTGATTATTATCATTTGTGATTTTTTTTTTCCTTCTTTTTTTCATTTCCTCTTTCTTTCACATTTTTCTTCCTTCCTTCTTCCCTCTCTTCCACTTCCTCTTTCTTCCTTCTCCCATTTTAACTTCCTCGTCTTTCACTTCTTGCTCTCTCTCTCTCTCTCTCTCTCTCTCTCTCTTCCTCTCTCTCTCTCTCTCTCTCTCTCTATCTCTATCTCCCTCTCTCTTAATCTCAATCTCTCTCTCTTTCTCTCTCTCTCTCTCTCTCTCTCTCACACACACACACACTCACACACACTCTTCCCCCTCTCTCTTCCTCTTTCTCTCTCACCCCCCCCCCCCCTCTCTCTCTTTCCTCTCTCTCACACGCACACACTCCCCCTCCCCCTCTCTCTCTCCTTCTCTCCTTCTCTCTCTCTCTCTCTCGCCGGAGAAAAAAGTTCTTTGAAGTGTCCCCTCAAAACGAGCGAAGGCATGTGGTGCGGTCGGGCTGTTTGGGGCGGCAGGCATAACAGTTTATACTCACGCGCTCACTCGGAGATAATGGGGGAGGGGGAGGGGGGGGGTGAAGTGGGGAAAAGGAGGAGGTAGGGGAGAAGAAGGGGGAAGAGGAGAGGGGTGAATGGGGAAGGGGGGAATAAGGGGAAGGGGTGGGATGGGTGAGAGGGAGGGGAGAAGGGAGGAGGAGGAGGTGGAGGAGGATGGGGTGAAGGAGCGGAGAGGGGAGAAGGGGGAAAAAGGAGATGTAGTGGGACGAGGGAGGGAGAAGAGAATGGGAGAAGGAGAGGAGGGGGGAGAGGGGTGAATGGGGGAAGGGAGAGATAAGGGGAAGGGGTGGGATGGGGGAGAGAATGGGGAGAAGAGAGTAGGAGGGGGGAAGGAGTGGAGGGAGGAGAGGGTGAATGGGGGAAGGGGAAAGGATGAGGGAGGGAGGAGAGAGATGGAGAAAGAAAGGAGGATGGAAAGGGGTGAATGGGGGAGGGGAGAAGGGAAAGTAAGGCAAAGGAGTGAGATGAGGGAGGGAGAGGGGAAGAGGAGAAGGAGAGGAAGGGGGAGAGGGTGAATGAGGTGAGAGGAAGAAAGGGGTAGAGGAAAAACGGAAGGGGGAAAGGAGAGAAGGGGAAGTACGGGGAAAGGGGAGGGGAAGGAGGAGGAGAGAAAGGGGAAAGTCGGCGGTGGTGAGGGGATGGAGAGAGGGAAAGAAAGAGGGAGGGGAGGGGGAGAGGAGAGGGGGGGGGAAGGGGAAGAGAGAGAGAGAGAGAGGAAAGACTAAAAGAGTAGAGGGGACTGTTGAGACGGGAACGAAGAGAGAGAGGAAGAAAATGAGAGGGAGAAGGAGGAGGAGGTAAAAAAAAAAAAAAGAAGAAGAACGACGGGGAAGATGTAAGAATAGAAGGAGAAGAAGATAAGAAGAAGAGGATAAAGGAAGGGGGGAGGAGAAAGGCGGAAAGGGAAGGAGAGAGGAAAGGAGAAAGGTGAAAGAGAAAAAGAAAAGGGAATACAAGTAAGGAAAGTAAAGGTTATCTTTGTTTTGTTTTGTTTATTTTTTCATTCAATATATTTATCTACTTTCTCCTTTTCCCTTCATACGGAACAAAAATGGACATAGAGAAAATAAAGGCAGCAATTACAAGATTTTTTTTTTTTTTTTTTTAACTAAATCAACAAACGAATTAATGGTAGATAAACGGGTTGATTGATACGATATATTTTAAGAATATCAATTAACGAATTAATATTACATAAATAGGCAAATGAAGAATGAATAAGTAAAGTGAAAAAGCGATTGAGAGATGGATGGATAAAAAGAAAGATTGATTGATTAAAGGATAGATAGATGGATGGATCGATAGACAGATAGACAAGTAAACATGACATAAACAGGTAAAGGTAATGACACGAATAAAGTGTAAATAAGCAAAGAAGAAAAGTTGAAATAAAAATAAGTAAATAAAATCAGTTAGGAAAAAATAAAGAAAACAATGAAAAGCAAATATAATAAAACAAAAGAGAAGAAACTGAAACGAAGCAGATAAAGAAAAAAAAGAAAAGAAATAAAAGTAAAAAAAAAAAAAAAAAAAAAAAAAAAAAAAAAAAAAAAAAAAAAAAAAAAAAATCACGTATGGTCAAAACAACCCTTTGCACAGTTGCAACATGCAATAGTGCCACATCGGGCCAGGTTCATGAGCGTCGAAACACCCCTTCCCGACAGTGCCCGACGAGATAGGAGTGTCACAGTGCCATCCGCCTCTCTATTTTGCCGGCAGGGATGAACAATGAGAGCCGGCAGGACTGATGATTGGATGGTGTTCGCCGGCGAGGCAGCAGATCGAAATGTGATTGGTTCAGATCGGAAGTCGGGATTGGGTCGTGTTAACATGGCCAAGCATATGGACGCGTCTATGGAAAGATGGGAGGGGGGGGGGAGAGCAGAGGCACAGCCGGGCCGGATACGTACATGCAAATGTAGTTGTGTGGATGTGTGTGTGTGTGTGTGTTTGAGTGTGTGTGTTTGTGATTGTGTGTGTGTGTGTGAGTGTGTGTGTGTGTGTGTTTGTGATTGTGTGTGTGTGTGTGTGTGTGTGTGTGTGTGTGTGTGTGTGTGTGTGTGTGTGTGTGTGTGTGTGTGTGTGTGTGTGTGTGTGTGTGTGTGTGTGTGTGTGTGTGCATGTATGTTTATATATGTATATACATCTATATATATA
>BOPN01012491.1:7500-10000 GCA_017312705.2 Penaeus japonicus | reverse complement strand
GATTCTCTAACAAAGGATTCTCTAACAAAGGATTCTCTCTGATACAGGATTCTCTAACAAAGGATTCTCTCTAATACATGATTCTCTAACAAAGGATTCTCTAACAAATGATTCTCTAACCAAGGATTCTCTCTGATACAGGATTCTCTAACAAAGGATTCTCTAACAAGTGATTCTTTAACAAGTGATTCTCTAACAAGTGATTCTTTAAAAAATGATTCTCTAACAAAGGATTCTCTAACAAAGGATTCTCTAACAAAGGATTCTCTCTGATACAGGATTCTCTAACAAAGGATTCTCTCTAATACATGATTCTCTAACAAAGGATTCTCTAACAAATGATTCTCTAACAAAGGATTCTCTCTGATACAGGATTCTCTAACAAAGGATTCTCTCTGATACAGGATTCTCTAACAAAGGATTCTCTAACAAGTGATTCTTTAACAAGTGATTCTCTAACAAGTGATTCTTCAAAAAATGATTCTCTAACAAAGGAATCTCTCTAATACAGGATTCTCCCATGGGGTCCGCCCGTGCCAATGCCTCTCCGTGACCCCCTGTATCTACCCACCTCATCTACCGCATTTACAGGTCGGCAGTTTTCCGTTCGCAACGCATCTGTGTGTTGTCCTGTTGTCCTTATTCTGTTCTTTTGCTGTATTTTTGTTCTTCTTCGACTATTGCTTTTTTGTGTGTTCTCCTGCTGTTCTCCTGTTTTCTGTTGTTCTGTTACTGATCCTCTTTTGTTTTGTTTTTTTATTCTCTATTTGTTTTTCTCATATTGTTCTACTGCTATTCTGTTGTTTTGCTGTTCTTCCTCTATTTTTTTAATGTTTTACTATTTATCCCCTTTTCTCCTACTATTATCCTATTCTTATTATGTTGTAATTTTACTGTTCATTCTCTTTATCTACTGTTTCTCTGTTGTTCTTCTACATTTTCTTTCCTTTTTGTATTATTTTACACTGCTCTTCTGTTTGCATATTGTTATTCTCCAAGTTCCCCAAATTCCCCAAGAACCTGAAATACAACATTGGTCCCAAGGCCTTCCCTTCATCGAAACCTGGGATGTTAAGCTTTCAGTGAAACAATCTAAAAAAGGTAAAGCTCCAGGGCCCGACAATGTCACAATTGACCTGATTGAATCACCGGGGGAAATAGTGTACAGGAAAGTCGCCACTCTGTTCAACGAGTGTCTTCAACAAAATAGAATACCAAATGTGTGGAATGAAGCAATTATTATTCTCTTGCATAAAAAAAGGTGATCAAACTAACATCTCGAACTACAGGCCCATCAGCTTGCTCAACAACATCTACAAGTTATTCACGAAAATCATAACCAACAGAATAACCAGAACCTTGGACGAAAATCAACCAAGAGAACAAGCTGGCTTCAGAAAAGGCTTTTCCACAATTGAGCATCTTCATGCATTGAATACAAAATCCCACTAGTCATCGGTCTTGTTGACTACAACAAAGCCTTCGACTCGGTTGAGATACCCGATGTAATCACCGCATTGGAGAGGCAAGGAGTTGACCCAGTTTATGTCAATGTCTTCAAACATATTTACAATAATGGCAAATCATTCATCAGACTCCACAAGGATTCAAAACCATTCCAATTAAGAAGAGGAGTTAGGCAAGGTGACACCAGTTCACCAAAGCTGTTCACAGCTGGCCTTGAAATGGTCTTTCGAAAGTTGTCATGGGAAGAGAAAGGCATCCTTATAGATGGGGAACACATCAGCCATCTTCGATTTGCTGACGATATTGTCATCTTTGCCAGCAGTCGAGAAGAGCTTCAAGAGATGCTGCGAGAATTAAACAAAGCAAGTCTGGAGGTCGGCCTGAGCATGAACCTAAAAAAGACCAAGGTCATGTTCAACAATTACATCGAAGACATCGACATCGACCAACAGATCACCATCGACAACAATACAGTTGAAGCCGTAGACTCTTACATCTACCTCGGCCAACGTATCTCAATGGAAAGTGCATCCAAGGAACAGGAGATCAAAAGGCGCATCAACCTTGGATGGCAAGCCTTCGGAAGAGCAAGCTCAATCCTCAAAAACAAAGACTTTCCTCTGGTTCTCAAACGTCAAGTGTACGATCAGTGTATCAGCCCTACTGTCACCTATGGGTCTGAGACGTGGAACCTCACAAAGAAACAGTCCCTCAAACTGCGAACCATGCAGAGAGCCCATGAGAGGATTATGCTTAACATCACATGGCGCGACCACAAAACAGCTGAATGGATCCGTCAACAGACAAAAGTCAGAGATATCCTCGAAATTATCAGCAAAGCAAAGTGGACATGGGCGGGACATGTAGCAAGAATTCAAGACCACAGATGGACAGCAAAACTTACATTGTAGCAACCAAGAGGTCATACTCGAAACCGAGGACGCCAGAAGACCCGTTGGCGCGACGACCTCGATAAATTAAAAAAGTTCTGGCATCTTCCAAACAGGATGTTGCTCAGTTTAGCCAACAGATA
>BOPN01012490.1:0-2500 GCA_017312705.2 Penaeus japonicus | reverse complement strand
TTTTTTTTCAGATACTAGTTTAGCATGCGTTTACGAAATTAGTTAACCTTTAGTATACTTTTCCTATCTGTTATTCGTTTCCATTACTTCCAGCCATCTGCCAAGCGCCAAGTCACACAGCGATAACTTTGCGTCCACGCTCGGTACTTGCCCTCCATCAAAGTTCTCTATTATCGTGTGCGTGAGTCCCATTCTTTATTACTTCCGAGATTGTTCCTTTTGTTACAGAGCCTTTGTTGCTGGCCCTTTGAGATACAATGGCTGCGGCTCCGTGTTTTAAGGCCAACTGCACCGAAACGACACGACGACACCTTCCGCCGAATACAAACGATTTTTAATATGGATGGCGCACGTGCACGCGCGCCTCCCCCCTCCCCCCCTCTCTCTCTCTCTCTCTCTCACTTACTCTTTACGTCACTCACTCTCTCTCTTTCACTCTTTCTCTCTCTTACTGCGCTATGTTCCTTTCTTTGAGAGATTCGATATCAACATCATCATCATCACCATCATCATCATCATCATCATATTCACTATCATAATAACTATGTTTATGGTTATGATTAGCAATATCATCATTATCGTCATTACACTTATAATGATTATCATCATCATTGCAACCTTATATCGATCGTTATCCTTACTTTTATTATTATTAAACTTAGCATCAATATTATCGTAATCATCAGTATCATCATTATTACTTTTATCATCATTACCATCAGCATTACCATCACTCATACATACCATTATTCCTATTCTCATTATCATTATCATTCTTATCATTATTCAAAGATAATGATAATGCTCATAACAAAGGTTATGATAATAATGGAAAACAGTAATGATGATAAAAACAATAATAATAATAACAATAACAACAATAGACAAAATGAAAATATAAATCAAATAACTACATGACAAAGATAATGGTAACAATAGTGATAACAAAAATTATAAAAACAATAACAGTGATAAAAAATGATAATGATAGTGATGATGATGATAAAAATGATTATGATAAAGAATAAGAGCAACAGTAATGGGAATAAAAGTGAATAATGATGACATATCATTACTACTTCTATTAATGATGACAATGAGAAAGATAAAAACAATAATGATAAGAATAATGATAACAATAATAATAATAATGAAAGTGATAACAGTAATAATGATAATGATAACAATAAAAGTAATATTGATAATGATAACAACAAAAGTAATACTATTGATGATGATTACAATGATAACAATGATAACAAATATATGATGCTAATAACCTCAATAAGAATTATTATCGCATGCAAACAGTTTTTTCATCTTTCTTCAGAAATCCATATAAACCTTATCCATACCATTATGTTTTTTAGTCATATCCAATATGACTAAAAAACTTTCCCCTCATCTTGTACTGTCCTCTCCTAATCCCCTCCATTCTCTCCCCCCAGAAGAAAAGAAATGAAAAAAAGGTTTCCCCATGAAAGAGAGAGAGAAAAAAAAAAAATCAAAAGACCATTTTTACCTTTCAACGTGCCTCAACCTCGTTATTCTTACCCCTCGCTTTCTTCCCCAATCCTAATCGCCTTCCATTCTCTCTCTTCCCTCCTTTCGTTGCAGATCCCCTCGATTCTTCCCTCTCGCATTCACGCCTTATACGTTTCTTCCTTCCTGTCATTCCCGCCTCCCTCGCCATGGTGTATTATCGTCTACCTTCCCAAGGATGTACGTCAGCCTCAAAGAGCGTCGTCCGGAATGGCCGTTTCCTTGGCTTCGTTTCATCCCCTGGTCGTCGGCGGTGAGTCTTCCCGCCGCGATTCGGGCGTGGGGGTGGGTGGGTGGGGTAGGGGGGGGGGTCGACGACACAAATGGCCCTGGTGTGGAAGCCCGGATGAGGGGAGGGGTGGGATGAGGGGGAAGGTATTAGTAAGGAAGGGGTCTCCAGGGGGCACGCTGCACAAAAGTTCAACGATGAATTTTGTACATCTGCCTGCATGATGTAACGCACGAAGGGCAAATGGAATTACATTTTTTGCGCGCTGGGACTTGCATCATCTTTGATGTCAACTGAATGACATATCCATAAATAGAGAATCAAACCCTTTAACTGACAAGAATAAATGATGAAATCCCCGGAGAAATGCACTCCATAGCTGAGATAAATAAAGCATACAAATACTGATCAAGATGAACGGACAAACCGCTGCTCATACATTTTATATATAAGAAGTGTATATGTATATATATATATATATATATATATATATATATATATATATATATATATATATAAATATATATATGACTTGCAAAACACTCTTCCGTGTTGATAAATGGCAGATAAACCCACTATACACAAAACAGAATTTATTGAAAATGAGACAACAGTTTCAAGATCCATCTGGATCCCATCTTCAGACCTGAAGATGGGATCCAGATGGATCTTGAAACTGTTGTCTCATTTTCAATAAATCTGTTTTGTGTATAGTGGGTTTATCTGCCA
>BOPN01012488.1:10000-11537 GCA_017312705.2 Penaeus japonicus | reverse complement strand
TAGTCACGCCTCCTACATTCCAGACAACCTTTCCACGTTACTACCGTTGGGAACGTCGGATGCGAACCCCTTCCATATAAGCAGGATGTTTGGAACACACCAACAGACTGGGGATCGACTGCGCTACTGCTGACGCCTGATTTCCCCACCTGTTCATACGTGTTGTGATGTTGTTTATTGCTGTGACCCTTGTGCTGTAGTGAATATATCTTTCGTGCACCATAACGGCAGACTATCTGCGTTATGGAATTAACCTGTATTGTTCAAACCCTGTGTTTGGCATCACTACCTATTTTGTGCTGGGTTGTCAGTTACGACAGACTAAGACAACCCTCACAACTGATGGCAGCGGTGGTTCACAACTAATGGCAGCCGGTGGTGCCACGATTTTGCACAAATCCGAAGAAGAACCCACTACGCCGATCCTACCATTGATATCGAAAGAATACAGGGAACGTTACCTGCCCTCCCGCCCACCCTGTTCAACCGCCACCCTCACAGAATGATGTCAGCCAGGAGTCATGCTCGCCTCCTCTTTCTTAAAAATCGTGGACCGCTCGCCACGTACTTTCATTTTTTTTTCACTCTCACGTGATCACAGCAGTAAATACAACGCATCAGACAGGGAAATCAAGGTAAGTCAGTGGAAGCATTGTCCCCCGTGTCTCAAATTCACCCTATTTTTCTTCGACTTTTTTCCACTCTTAATAACGCCTTTTCTCCCTCAGATTTTTTTTCTACGCCTGATTTCCCCGCCTGTTCATACGTGTTGTGATATTGTTTATTGCTGTGACCCTTGTGCTGTAGTGAATATATCTTTCATGCACCATAACGGCAGACTATCTACATTATGGAATAAACCTGTAATGTTCAAACCCTGTGTCTGGCATCACTCCCTATTTTGTGCTGGGTTGTCAGTTACGACAGACTAAGACAACCCTCACATCTCTGTCTCTCTCTCTCCTCCTTTGTATATGTGTGTGCTTATCTATCAACTAGTTGCTGACAGCAATCATAATATAAAGACGATACAAACAGCAGCAAACGGACAGATTTTCTTCTTGTTTAGATTATTGTGTACGTGTGTGGAATAAAAAATAAAAAAAAAATTGCGTATATCAAACTATTTCGATCTGAAGATTCCCTAAAGTCGCATCAGTAAGATAAATAGTTTGTGTAACCTGGCTCAAACTATTCACGTGATTCATCGGTAAATTCATGACTAAGGACGTTAGTGTCGCGTCGTTTTTATTCATAATTGATCTTGACGATGAATATTCGTACGTGGTAGTTATCAAATGCTAATAAAGGACGCCCCCCCCCCCTCCACCGCAAAAAAAAAAGAACCAAAAATACATTTAGCTGTTGCATTGCCTGATGAGGAACCTTGTTGTGTTCGAAACGTCACGATTTATCATTGCGTATTTCATTCTAGATGAGTGTGTGTGTTTGTGTTTTAGGAGGGGGAGGGGATGAGAGGAAAGGAAATAAAAGAAAGAGAAAAAAAGAGACAAAGTAAGAGAGAGAGAGAAGAAAT
>BOPN01012488.1:5000-7500 GCA_017312705.2 Penaeus japonicus | reverse complement strand
CATATCATTTCATTTAGTCGGGATCCTGGTTGGGATGGCTCGTCCGTATCATTTCATTTAGTCAGGATCCTGATAGGATAACTCGTCCGTATCATTTCATTTAGTCAGGATCCTGATAGGATAACTCGTCCGTATCATTTCATTTAGTTGGGATCCTGGTTGGGATGGCTCGTCCGTATCATTTCATTTAGTTGGGATCCTGGTTGGGATGGCTCATCCATATCATTTCATTTAGTTGGGATCCTGATGGGATGGCTCGTCCGTATCATTTCATTTAGTCAGGATCCTGGTTGGGATGGGTCATCCGTATCATTTCATTTAGTTCAGATCCTGATGGGATGGCTCGTCAGTATCATTTCATTTAGTTGGCATCCTGGTTGGGATTGGTCGTCCGTATGATTTCTTTTAGTCGGGATTCTGATGGAATGGATTGTCCGTATCATTTCATTTAGTTGGGATCCTTGTTGGTATGGCTCGTCTGTATCATTTCATTTAGTTGGGATCTGATGGGATGGCTCGTCCATATCATTTCATTTAGTTAGGATCCTGATGGGATGGCTCGTCCGTATTATTTCATTTAATTGGGATCCTTGTTGGTATGGCTCGTCCGTATCATTTCATTTAGTCGGGATCCTGATGGGATGGCTAATCCGTATCATTTCATTTAGTCGGGATCCTGATGGGATGGCTCGTCCATATCATCTAATTTAGTCAGGATCCTGGTTGGGATGGTTTGTCCATATAATCTAATTTAATTGGGATCTGGGTTGGGATGGCTCGTCCATATCATTTCATTTAGTCGGGATCCAGATGGGATGGCTCGTTCGTATCATTTCATTTAGTCGGGATCCTAGTTGGGATGGGTCGTCCATATCATTTCATTTAGTTGGTATCCTGGTTGGGATGGCTCATCCGTATAATTTCATTTAGTCGGGATCCTGGTTGGGATGGGTTGTCCCTTTCATTTCATTTAGTTGAGATCCTGGTTGGGATGGCTCGTCCGTATCATTTCATTTAGTCGGCATCCTGGTTGGGATGGCTCGTCCATATCATATCATTTAGTCGGGATACTGATGGGATGGCTTGTCCATATCATTTAATTTAGTCAGGATCATGGTTGGGATGGCTCGTCCCTATCATTTCATTTAGTTGGGATCTTGGTTGGGATGCCTCGTCTGTATCATTTCATTTAGTCGGGATCCTGGTTTGTATGGCTCGTCCATATCATTCCATTTAGTTGGGATCCTGGTTGGGATTGGTTGTCTGTATCATTTCATTTAGTCGGGATCCTGATTGGTATGGCGCGTCTGTATCATTTCATTTAGTCGGGATCCTGGTTGGGATGGGTCATCTGTATCATTTCATTTAGTTGGGATCCTGGTTGGGATGGGTCGTCCCTATCATTTCATTTAGTTGGGATCCTGATAGGATGGCTTATCCGTATCATATCGTTATGTCGGGATCCTGATGGGATGGCTCATCCATATCATTTCATTTGGTCAGGATCATTGTTGGGATTGCTCGTCCCTATCATTTCATTTAGTCGGGATCCTGGTTGGGATAGCTTGTCCGTATCATTTCATTTAGTTGGGATCCTGGTTGGGATGGCTCGTCTGTATCATTTCATTTAGTCAGGATCCTGGTTGGGATGACTCGTCCGTATCATTTCACTTAGTTGTGATCCTGGTTGGGATGGCTCATCCATATCATTTCATTTAGTCTGGATCCTGATTTGTATGGCTCGTCCGTATCATTTCATTTATTGTGGATACTGGTTGGGATGGGTTGTCCGTATCACTTCATTTAGTTGGGATCCTGGTTGGGATGGCTCGTCCGTATAATTTCATTTAGTCGTGATCCTGGTTGGAATGTCTCGTCCAAATCATTTCATTTAGTTGGGATACTTTTTGGGATGGATCGTCCGTATCATTTCATTTAGTCGGGATCCTATTTGGGATGGGTCGTCCGTATCATTTCAATTAATGTGGATCCTGGTTGGGATGGCTCGTCCGTATTATTTCATTTGGTTGAGATCCTGGTTGGAATGGCTTGTCCATATCATTTCATTTGGTCGGGATCCTGATAGGATGGCTCGTCCGTATCATTTTATTTAGTAGGGATCCTGGTTTGGATGGCTTGTCCGTACTATTTCATTTAGTCGGGATTCTGGTTGGGATGGCTCATCCGTATCATTTCATTTAGTCTGGATCTTAATTGGATGGCTCGTCCATATCATTTCATTTAGTCGGGATCCTGGTTGGGATGGCTTGTCGGTATCATTTCAATTAGTTGCGATCCTGGTTGGGATGCCTTGTCCGTATCATTTCATTTAGTCGGGATCCTGGTTTGGATGGGTCGTCCACATCATTTCATTTAGTTGGGATCCTGGTTGGGATTTGTCGTCCGTATCATTTCATTTAGGCAGGATCCTGGTTGGTATGGCTCGTAAGTATCATTTCATTTAGTTGGGATCCTGGTTGGGATGGCTCGTCCGTATCAT
>BOPN01012487.1:2500-7500 GCA_017312705.2 Penaeus japonicus | reverse complement strand
ATATATATATATATATATATATATATATATATATATATATATATGTACATACATATATATATATATATATATATATATTTTTTTTTTTTTTTTTTTTTTTTCTAAGTACATAATGCCTTGGTTAAGAATGTAATAAAGTTTGTGCATATTCATTTTTTGAACTGATAGCTTGGAAATTACATGAAATACAAACTCAAACATAAGAGACGTCGGATCTATAAAGTTACACGTTTACACAATTCGAGTTGAAGATCTTGCAATAAAAGCGGTCTTGAATATTCCATGTTTCCAATTTGAATTATTAATTTTCATACATACCTCTCGCGCGAACAAGCCCTCCTTCCCCTTCAGTGCTAATGAACGCTCTGCTTCTCTGTCGATTATTAAAAAATCATCTGAGGATGAACTAGTAAATTCATAATGCTTTAAGAGCCCTTCCGTTTTTTATTAACACCGAAAGAAAGATAGAAAAAATATGTGGACTCTCCTTATTTACCAATTTGTATCTTTAACCAGGTTTATCCAAGAGACCGGGAGAGTAGATAGCATGAATGGCACAACCGACTTGTTAATGAACATCAGCACAGGTTGAACATCAGTATAATGCTGTGAACTACTGGCAACATTCCTAGTGAATTGGCACTGTGCATACTTGATGCCGGTGTCAGTACAAACTGCCTTGTACACGCAATACAAGAACAAGACTAAGGCCGCAATGAAATAATCATTGTCAAAAGACCTTTTCCGCAGCAGAGGAGGGCTTCGAGGGCCTCTCCACCTGGGAATTTATGCATGGCCAGCCACTAATCTCACAGAGAATGCATGACTCCAGGTTATGGGCCGTAAAACTCTTATTTCCTGCTGCCATGGAGATCTGACAGAATTTACGAATAAACTTAACGCATCCTAACTATGACATGAGGCATCCCAGGCCCTCTTCTAAAACAAAAGAACAGAGATGTGTTTATTGCCCACAGGCAGCACGATGTAGCGAAATGAAAAGGAAAGAAAAAAAAAAAAGAAAGAAAGAAAGAAAAAAGGTGGATTAAAATATTAGCTGAAAAAGGAAACGAAAAAAAACAAAAACAAATTCTAACAAAAAAGAGTGAAACTTGAAAAAGAAAGAATCAAACCAACAGCAAAAAATGCTAGCTATTTCCTCAGGATAAATTATTTCACGTGAACGTGTTCTGACTACAATCTCCTCAGCAGAGGGAGCCTGTAGAAATATGTCGAGGACAAATTTCCATTTCTTTTTTCAACCTAAATGCTTAAAACGGACCTTCAGAGCTGAATAATCGTCCGGAGAAGTTTCCGAGTTCTGGCGCTGCTCTAAGTGCAGATCAGAAGTAAGGCGAAGCAGCCACGTCGACGTTAACCCAACGTTTGCGGTGCTTTGCTCGCGTCGCGTTGGGGTCAGGATGAAGCGCGAACGGCCGATGGAAAGCAAGAGGAGATAATCCTATGATCGAAAGACGGATTCGTTGGTTGAAAGGAATCTTATATGGTTGCCGAATGAACGAATAAGAAATAACAATATTGATAATAACAATAAAGGATAAGGATAATAATAATATAGCAACTAACAATATTGATAAGGATAGCCAGAATCAGTAATGATGATATTGATCATGATCGTAACAATTATAAAGATAAGAAGAATAATGAGTGCAGTAATCATAGTCATAATAATGATAATGATGAGGATAATGACGATATTAGTGAGAATAATAACGTGATAATGATGATAGTAATGATGATAATGACTGTAATAGCAATAATAATTATTGTAATAATGATAATAATGATAATAATTATAACAATGATAATTATGATGTTAATAACAATGATAATAATGATAATGACAATGATACTAGTGATAACATAAATAATAACAATAGTAGTAGTAGTAAGAGAGTAATGATGATAATAAGAATAATAAAAAAATAAATTCGTCCCATATTGGAAAAGATAATCAAACATTTTCTGTGATTTTAATAACAATAACAATGCGTAGTTCTGATGATTCGAAGCACCTTTAATTTTTCATTATGAAATTACCAGGCCTAGGCTTCGTGTGAGAGAGTAGTGAGGGAGTGTGAGGTCGCCCTCATTACGTGGATTACGTACCTTCTCTGGAAGTGCTTCTGTGATTCGTGTGGGGGAGACCTCATGTGTCTGGCCCGGGAGAGCGGGAGGAAAAAACACGATGTTTATATTCATATAGCGATGCGACAGCGAGAATTAGCAGAGAGAGAGAGAGAGAGAGAGAGAGAGAGAGAGAGAGAGAGAGAGAGAGAGAGAGAGAGAGAGAGAGAGAGAGAGAGAGAGAGAGAGAGAGAGAGAGAGAGAGAGAGAGAGAGAGAGAGAGAGTGAGAGAGAGAGAGAGAGAGAGAGAGAGAGAGAGAGAGAAGAGAGAGAGAGAGAGAGAGAGAGAGAGAGAGAGAGAGAGAGAGAGAGAGAGAGAGAGAGATAGAGAGAGAGAAAGAGAGAAAGAGAGAGAGAGAGAAAGTACTTATGTGATTCGTGTGGGGGAGATCTCATACGGCTGGCCCGGGAGAGGGGGGGGGGGGGGAAGCACGATTTTTATATTCATATAGCGAAGCGACAGCGAGAATTAGCAGAGAGAGAGAGAGAGGGAGAGATAGAGGTAGAGATAGATAGATAGATAGAGAGAGAGAGAGAGAGTGAGTGAGTGAAAGAGAGAGAAAGAGAAAGAGGCTAGTGTTACTGCAGGGTATTTCGGCCTCATGGCAATGCCATATCATCCACGAGTGTTTGGTGTTCTTGGGGCGAAATGGAAGCCCTCGTGACAAAGGCTCATTTCAAAGAGATTGTCAAGATTTATGCAGCATATCCTTCCATCTTATCAGCCAAATCTATGAAGGATTTATCACAGGAAAAAGAAAACAGTTTTATCATCTTCAAATTCTTATCTTTCCAATGTTTTGTAAGAATTATGTATCTATCTATTTGTTCATTCGTCTATTTATACTATTCTGATTTATCCTCTAATCTGTCCATCCAATAATTAGCTCATTCACTTGTGCTTATCAACCATTGCCAGTTCCAACATCATCCCATCTTCCCCTGTTCTCTCGGCCGCCTCGGGAGCGCAGCTGGCCGCCCCGTCGGTTCCCCGTCGGAGGCGCTCGGCCGAACTCCCTCCCAAGTGCTTCTTATCGGCCAGTGGATCTCAGGTCCTTTCTGTGCCCTGGAAGCACCTCTCTGTTCTCCCTTCTCCTCCTCCGCTCCTCCTCCCATCACCCCCTTCCCTTCGCTGCTTTCGCCCCCCCACCCACCCCCTACCGCCTCGTTTCGTTTACTTTACTTTTTGCTTCCTTTGACTTTTAGTTTTACTTCTTATTTCCTTATTGCTCTCGTAATTATCACGGCCGTTCTGTACTTTTGTAGCGCTGTAATATGCAATTACCAAATCGGAGGAGACTGACATAACACCTAAAGTGGTAATAATCCTACTGTTAGGAATAATAATGGTTGGAATATATATATATAATATATATATATATATATAAATATATATATATATATATATAGTATATATATATATATATATATATATATATATATATATATATATATATATGTATATATATATATACATATATAATAATAATAATAATAATATATATATATATAATAATATAATAATAATCAGTTTTACAGTGTTATTAGATTTTCTGTAATTTCGATTATTAATACTTTCCTTTTCATTAGTCTTTAGACTAATATCGTTCCCATCATCCGAATTATTATTATTAATACTATCATCATTTTCACTGTTATTTATAATTTCATTTGTTTCATCACCAATTACATTATCAGTATATTCAATCTCGCTATAGTCTATATTATAATCTTTATCACAATTATAATATAAATTACGTCTCCCATTATTAAATTTCTCATCACCAATACAGTTACAAGATATTTCTTTAGGAATACATTTTAAAAGAGCTTCATCAAATGTCAGAGAAATGTTTTCTTTATTATGGTTAGATCCGTGCCGATCATCAATTTCTATAATGGCTCCTTTTAATGAACCTTTTAATAAGATGTGATCACTAATGTTTGTCAGTTTAAATATACCTTTAGTTTTAAGTTTTTCCGAAATGTTCAGAATTTTTGTTAATGGGATACTGCTCAATAAATTATTTTGAAGTTTATCATTTGAATGAAAATTATCGATAAACTCTTCTTCTATATGTTCAATAACACTTAAACTATTATTCTCCAAGTATTGTACAATAGCATTATCGATAACGGTATCATGTAAAATATTATTTTCTGTAACTTGCATTTTTGAAATAATAACATTTCGAAATTTCCCGATACAACGTGTACAAAATTTCTTGTACACTATCCCATCTTCATCTTCTTCAAGATCACTATTGTTATATCTATGATCGTCAGACATTTTGCTCTTTATATAAATCACATACACTAATATATATATATATATATATATATATATATATCTATATAAGTATATATATATATATAAATACATATATACATATAAATATATACATTTATCTATCTATCTATCTATCCATCTATCTATCTATCTGTCTATCTATATCTATCTATCTATCTATCTATCTATCTATCTATCTATATATACATATATATATACATATATATATATGTATATATATATATATATGTGTGTGTGTGTGTGTGTGTGTGTGTGTGTGTGTGTATGGAAATATACATATATCCATGACAATGATAATGACGATAATGATATTGATAAAATATATACGCGCGATAAACACAAACAAATAGTAATTACCATGATGATAGTAATAGCAACAACAATAAAAACAACACCAGCAACTGTTGCCTGAAAAAAGAAATGATAGAAGCAACAAAGATAATGATAGCAGCAAGAACAGTAAAAAGCTTTGAATTAATCTGCCCAGTAGAACAAGATCAGACGATCTCCGAGGTGTGCAGATGTCCTTTTCAGCGCGAGG
>BOPN01012484.1:10000-11543 GCA_017312705.2 Penaeus japonicus | reverse complement strand
GAGAGAGAAATATACATATATATATATATATATATATATATATGTATATATATTTATGTGTGTGTGTGTGTGTGTAGATATGACAGGGGGTTGATGTAAACATTCAAAGAAACAACATACTAGAGACTATCTATAATCAAATATGCAAGGTTTGTATCCAAAAAATTAAATTAGTTTATTGATGAAAATATCAACAGATAGTCTGTGATAGCTCTCACAGAAACACACGTAAATGAAGACATTAGATATGGAGAGATTGAAATCAATAAGAAAAACAAAAAATAAATGAATAAAAAAGTATAAGAAAAATAGAAGTAAAGGAGGTGTAGCTTTATATATTAGGAGAGAAATGGCAGCAAAAACAGATCCTGCAACTCAATACTATAATAACACTATAGAATTACAAAGAGTGCAGCTATTTAGGTGCAATTGCCGGTCGCAAGCCCAGAAAAATGCAGAGCGTTTCTGGACGAGAAGGGCATTCGTAGAGTAAAAAAAAAATGTGCAATATACCGCACACTCCAATCCAAACATGATAGAAGTCAGAAATAATTTGGCCCTTCGTTCCCAGCAGCCCTTAATGGGCATAGGGTGCAATGAAACCCTGGGTTGGTGACGAGGAGATATATATATATATATATATAAGACGGAGGATAATAGATGCAAAGCCTTTCAAGATTGGAACTCTGAATATCGGAAGACTAGCAGGAAAGAGAAGGAAAGTAGTGAATGTATTGAAAAGAAGAGAATTAGATGTGCTATGCTTACAGGAGGCAAAATGGAAAGGAAGCGAGGCTCGGGAAATGTGAAGTGGCTTCAAGCTCTTCTACAGTGGGGCGGACAAAAGGGGGGGTTGAAATTATCAAAGCATAAGGACAACTTCATTAATATAACTAAAATGAATGAGCAGATTATGATGGTTAAGTTAACAGTTGGAGAAACTATGCTGAACATAGTTCATGTGTACACTCTGCAAGTAGGATGCGAGGAGGAGGAAAATATTTGGATGATATAATGTATGAATAAACCAGCTGAAGAGAAGGTAGTTTTAGCAGATGACTTCAATGACCATATCGGAGTTGGTAATGATGCTATCGAGCTCATTCGCGGAGGCTTTGGAAGTGGTAACCTTAACACAAGGAGATCGGGTAATTGATTTCGCAATAGCATACGACTTGGCAATTTTGAATAATTCTTCAAAAAGACAATACATTCAATATATGAGAGTGGCGGCCGTGAATCATAGATTGATCTCATATTATATAGAAGAGGTAACATGACAGAAGTCAAGAATTGCAAAGTGATCAGGGGTGATGGACCGGCTAAGCAACATCAATTAGTCATATGCGAGTCATGCATCAAACGGAGTGAAAAGAGTCGAAAGCAAACATCTCGCAAAATCAAATAGTGGAAATTGAAGGAAGAAAAGATGAAAAGAGAATATGTATAGAAAGTATTGGATGAAATTGAGGTAGAAATAGGATGCTGAAGATTGGTGGAATGTTAATAGGTCGAAGATAGTAAGAATAGGGAAGAAGTATAA
>BOPN01012484.1:2500-5000 GCA_017312705.2 Penaeus japonicus | reverse complement strand
CCATCTCTATATATATCCTCTAATAATCTGCAGTATATTTCCTCTACTCCTTGTTTACGAATTGCATCTAGTACTGCAGATATCTGTACCGAATCGAATGCCTTTTCATAATCTACGAATGCCATACATAGGGGCTTCCTATATTCGTTTGTTTTCTCTTTTATTTGAGCTAGTGAGTGGATATGGTCTGTAGTTGAGAATCTGCTGCGGAACCCTGCCTGTTTCCTGGGTTGTTTTGAATCTAATGTATCGGTGATACGGGCTGTGATGATTTTTGTGAACAGTTTATAGATTACTGAAAGGAGGCTTATAGGTCGGTAATTCTTTAAGTCTTTTGTGTCTCCCTTTTTGTGTATCAAAATTATTATTGCGTTTTTCCAGGCCTTCGGGGTTTTACCGACACTTAGGCATCTGTTATAAAGACTGGCCAGTTTTACTGCCGCAATCTCTCCTGCATCTTGAATATGATATACTCTAATGCCCTCTTCTCCTAGTGTTTTTCCTCTTTTCACACTTTTTAGTGCCCTATTTACTTCCTCTACCTTGATGTTTGGTACGTTTCCAATTGTTGTGTTTGTCTCCGTATGTGGTTGATCGTTTCAGTGGTATAAGTCGCGAAAAATGTCTTCTATTACTTTGATAATTTCATTTTTATTGTATGTCACCTCTCCTTTGGGTTTCTTCACTGTATACATTTGTTTTTTCCCTATTCCGAGCCTCCTCTTTGTTGCCTTAAGGCTGGTGCCGGCAAGCAGAGCTTCGTTTATTTTTCGTATGTTAAATTTGCGTACATCCTCTTTCTTCTTCTTGTTTATCGTCTTAGTCAGCTCTACTGATTCTATCTTGTCTCTAATTGATGTTATTTTCATGTCCCTACGCTGTTTCATATACTCTTTGGTCTCTACCGAAAGCTTACTGAACTATTCTTTTTCGTCTTAACCCCCTATTTCAAGTGCAGCTTCCGTTAATATCTCACTGAATTGGTTGTTCATTTGGTCCATGTCAAGATCTTCGAGAGCTGAGTATTTGTTTCGGATGTTGATACTGAATTCCGTCGCCCTATTCTTAATGTTGATTAGATTAACGAGAGGCTTCTGTATGAGCTTATTTCGTTCCCTTCTTAGCTGTAACTTTACTCTACTTCTGACCAGTCTATGGTCGCTACAAACATTTACTTTATTGATAACGGTTACGTCTTGTACAATGTCGCGCCTATTTCCATGTCCATTTCCTCTCGGGTCTCTTTTCGAAGAATGTATTCATGATTTTAAGGGATCGAGCATCAGCGAATTCTATCAGCCTTTGTCCTCTTTCATTTCTGGTGCCTATTCCATGTTTCCCAATCGAGGTTTCTCCATATATCCTTATTCCTATCTTGGCATTAAAATCCCCCATAATCACTGTAAAATGGTTTTTTGCCCTATCGGTAGCTGCTTGCAGAGCTTCATAGGAGCTCTCTATCTATTTTTAGGCTATAACTGTTTAGTTTCAGTATTACAGAAACTACTCTTTTGCTCACACTGTAGAATTCCTTAACATTCTTTTCAAGTCGTTTGTGAATTAAGAAACCTACTCCTGATTATTGTTTGCTATCCAAGGGTTTAGCTCGCCAATATAATAAGTGTCCATCATTTAGTAATTCTTGCTCTTCGCCTTGTCTCCTGACTTCAGAAAGTCCTACAATATCCCATTTAATAAATGAAAGTTCCTCAAGCATTGTCAAAAGATCAGATTCTGTTCTCAGGGTCCTTACACTGTATGTGCATAAATTCATCTTCTTTAGGCGGCCTGGGTCTAACCGGCTATTTTTAGCACCCTCTGCTCCAGAACCAACCTGATCGCCGCCGTGACCAGGGGCTACTTCGCTTCCGGGGAATGAGGGCCGTTGTCTTGACTGGGAAATCATATTTAAGAGGGGTGTGGCCTGATACCCCCACCTGTCGGCCTTGTGCACGGTAGGGGGAGTAATTTTAGTCCGGAGGCTACCATTAATCTCCCATAACACGTTTGAGTTAGTCTCGCATGTTATTAGGAGATCTTAGTATCCCCCGATCTATCTCACGCCCTTCCGGTCTACTCATGTGAGAAAGGACATTTGTTTACATATACGTGGAGGGCCTACGCAAAAATGCATGTTTGCATGGTTATGCGCGCTCCCATGCCCACACTTATATTCGTTACTATATATAAATTGTGCCCGCGAATGCACAGCGTAGACGCATATATATACAAATAAGCAATTATGCACATATTCCAAGTGTATGTATACGCCTGTATGTATGCACACAGCACCCATACATAACAGCGTCCACGCGTGCACACGCACGCACGTCAAGTTATAATGTGCCCATGCATTATAATTTGTATAAATATATATAGTACGTAATGGTATACATATATCTGGCAACAATTCAGAGAGGTAATTACTAGTTGGTACCTAAACCGTTTGAGCGTCCTAGTGTGACCTTGACCGTTGGTGATGCCATATCTTGTGTTGGGC
>BOPN01012482.1:10000-11546 GCA_017312705.2 Penaeus japonicus | reverse complement strand
TGTATGTGTGTGTGTGTGTGTGTGCAGTGAAAAAAACTAATCAGACCTCCGATACGACTATTTAAGAATTTCCAAAATGATCCATATTCATGGAGAGGAGTCCATATTTCTATGCACAAGTACATGTACTTGTTTGGTTTCGTGCACCTGAATAAGGAAGGAGCAAGGGTGCAAGGGTAGATCTAGAGAATATTCTATTCTGCCTAGCAACATTTAAAAGATGAGACCTTGGAAAAAAAAAACAGAAGCCTCCCCTTCTCTCTCTCTCTCTCTCTCTCTCTCTCTCTCTCTCTCTCTCTCTCTCACTCTCTCTCTCATATGCATATATGTATGTGTGTGTGTGTGATGAAGATAATTTTTGTAATAAAGATTATAAGAAGTTCAAAGCAATAGATTGTATTAGAATGAAAATATGGAGAATGATCATTTTCATAGAAAACTCAATAGCAATAACAGCAATTCCAGTGTTAATAATGATAACTAAAAGAATAATGATGTTATCAGTAATGAACTACAATCTCTCCTTGGTATTATACCGTTACTGTCATCAATAGCTTAATTTCACTAAAGTAAGAATAAAAAAAAAAAAAAAAAAAAAATCATTATTTTCTCATGACACACATTGTGATGAATAAGTAACGGAATTGTTGTTTTGTATACCCACATTACAGTACCGGCGGAATGCATATTTAATGCATGATTTCATGAGAGTAGAGAAGAAAGTGACAAAATATGGATAATTCTTTTTTTTTTCAACAACCATACGAGAAGACGAATAAGAGAGAGAGAAAAAGAGAGAGCGAGAGAGAGAATGAGAGAGAGAGAGAGAGAGAGAGAGAGAGAGAGAGAGAGAGAGAGAGAGAGAGAGAGAGAGAGAGAGAGAGAGAGAGAGAGAGAGAGAGAGAGAGAGAGAGAGAGAGAGAGAGAGAGAGAGAGCGAAAGAGAAAGAGAGACAAAGACAGAGAGAGAGACTGGCAGGTAGAATGGCGGAGAAAATACATCAAAAATAAATCTACGGTTAGACTATCCTCCGCTGCCATCCATCATCATTATATGGGCAGATTAGTATGAAAGGAAATTGATTCCATTGCTTGCACCATTGCTTCGATATCACACTGCATCAAGGGATAATCTCAAATTATTCGATCAATACAGTCGAAATCTAGGGATATTTTCAAGATTATTGTCTACCCTTCTTTTACAATCTTATTTTGTCGTACATCATTTGAAAGATAAAAAAATCAACCTAATGAGAAAACACCTTAAAAAAAAAAAGTAAAAAAAAAAAAAATATTCCAGAATACTTTCGTAAGTATAGAAATCCGTATTCCTAGAATAACAAAGCGTAAATTTGCGAAAGCCCGCATATTTCGTAACATTAGTAATGACTACGGCGGCTGGACCAATCAAGGGTGTCACACGACCATCAAGCGGACGTTGTAACTAACAAACAGAGGTCCAGGATCCGCCATTAAAACAAAGCATCGCCAGTGGTCGTTACAGCGTGTGCAATCCTCGTACTACGCTGATGTCCGTACAATACCTG
>BOPN01012481.1:7500-10000 GCA_017312705.2 Penaeus japonicus | reverse complement strand
CATGCAAAACTATCACATCAAACTCAACATTGAAGGGATAAGTGACATGATTCACGCATGGGCGAAATTGTGACATGATGATACGACTTTTGCACGAGACCAGATTTCCCTGCACAAACAAAGTCGGTTGGAATAAACAATTACCTTGGTTTTACATACTAACTTTTTATCGCATCTGTCGGAGCGCTGCAGTTCATAAAAAATGCATCAATGCAACTCAGGCCCGATGAATCATGCACCAGAAGAGGGAAATAAATACGAGAATGTAAGAGCAGATACAAACGCTCGATAGTATTCAAATTAAAAACAATAACATTATAGAAAGAGGCTTTACTTTGCTGATTCTAAGTGACAATGTAGCGTGTGTGTGTGTGATTGTGTCAGTGTGTGTATGTGTGTATATGTGTGTGTGTGTGTGTGTGTGTAAGGAAGTTAATTGCCAGGGCAGCAAGGAACATCATTTATTTCAAACGTTTCGAGTATCACAGTACTCTTCATCAGTGACTGTAATAGTATGATAAAACACACATGTTAAAAATAACAAAACAGTAAAAAATAAACATAATCAAGATTAAAACAAAGGCATCAAAGAGGTAAAACAAAGGTTCATAAAATACCATACACAATGCCATATTATGGTTGGTTCTACTCAGAGTAAGAACCACGCAAACCATGTGTCACAAAGAATGAAAATAGACAGAGGAGTGGCTGCACTATCTTAATATTTCTAGATTAGCTGATGAGCTATATCAATTTAGTTCAGGTTTTAATTTCCATAACCATGGGCTTTCCAAAATACATAGTTCTGAATCAGAGGTAGCAGAGGCAAGGATAGAATTGTTGATAGGGTGATCATGCACTTTACTTTGATCTCTGATGGATGGAATCACTGGTTTACTCACTGGTTTTGTCCGGAAAGACAGTCCTGTGTTCGTCTACCCTAATGGAGAGATTTGGGTGGTCTTTCCAACATAAGCGGGATTACAGCTATCATAAACTTATTTGTATATAGTGACAACATTAGATTCACAGTTAGGGAAGGATACATTCCCTTTTTACAAACACACAAACACACACACACAGTTAAACGCAGTTTCATAAAGACTTTGATTCTATTTAATTTGCAGTAGTGGTGTTAGTATTGAAATTTTAATTCTATAATAGAATTGGAATTTGCACAAGGATAAAGAGTAATGTGGATTAGCCTTTGTTATCATTTGGTGCATTAGTTTTAAGGGGGTATATTGTACTTGTACATCTTTAATATGATAAAAAAATACAAAGGAGTTAGTTATATCATATTGATATTTGTATCAAGAAAGTCTCTTTCATATAAAGATTCCCTCAGATTAGTAACCTTGATTCTTTATACTTCAAATAACGTTAAGAATGTAATCAAAGAACCAAAATGTTCTCATCTAAAATACGATTTGTCACATATCATTATTTCTAATCTTGATAACACTGTATCGCATTTGATGCATCTCTATTAATATCCTTGTCCTATATTCCTTTTGATGACTATATCCCTTTGTTATCACTTTTTCATTATAAATAACCAGTCTTGCACCAGTTTGGTCTTTAAAATCTTTTTTGAGTTTTAAAAATGCCGATATGACTGCGCTCGTGTCAACTGAACATGAAAAAATGTATATCGGAGCATCATCATTGAAACGGTTTTATTTATTTATTTATTTTTTTTCTATTTTTCAAAAACGTTGCACCTGCTATAGCACAGGGGAAAACATGTAAAGATCATGTTGGTGATTATATCTGTCAAGTAATAGTATGTTAAGTTGTATATATATATGTATATATATATATATATATATATATATATATATATATATATAAATATATATATATATATATATATATATATATATATATATATATATATATACGCATATATATGTATATATATATATATATATATATATATATATATATATATATATATATATATATATATATATATATATATATATGTATACATATATATATATATATATATATATATATATATATATATATATATACATATATATATATATATATATATATATATATATATATATATATATATATATATATATATAGTTATATATATATATATATATATATATATATATATATATATATATATATATATATATATATGTATAATATATATATATATATATATATATATATATATATATATATATATATATATATATATATATATGTATACATATATATATATATATATATATATATATATATATATATACATATATATATATATATATATATATATATATATATATATATATATATATATATATATATATTATATATATATATATATATATATATATATATATATATATATATATATATATACATATATATATATATATATGTATAATATATATATATATATATATATATATATATATATATATATATATATATATATATATATATATATATATATATATATATATACATATATATA
>BOPN01012481.1:0-2500 GCA_017312705.2 Penaeus japonicus | reverse complement strand
AGCAATAGAAGACAGAAATTCAGAAGTCTTTTCTTTATACAGAGAGAGATGTTCTTATCCTTCCAGATGTTAGTTAGCGCCACCGTAGCATTTCTGGCAATTGCTAGTCTTCTTTTTCTTCAATGGTGTCATCATAGTTGTCTGTGAAGACCACGCCCAAGTATGTAAATTGTTAAACGTTCTGAATATACTCATTGTTGATTTTGATGTTTCCATTGTCATGATCAGTAGTCTTCCTTCTAATTTTCATTACTTTTGTTTTCTTAGCATTAAGCATAAGACCGGATTTTTCACTTTCTAATCTAACTCTATCAACTAGATCCTGGAGCTCATCCATGCTACCGGCAATGAGGACAACGTCGTCAGCATATCTCAAGTTGATAATTGTTGTCATGAACAGTGATTGAGTACTAAGATAGTGCTTTTCTCATGATTGCTTCAGAATAGATATTAAAAAGGTGTGGCGAAATTATACAACCCTGTCTGACGCCTTGATCAATATTAAGCCATTCAGTCAGTCCGTAGGTGGTTCTCACTGCTGCTTTTTAGTCGTCTTGTGATTTTGTAGTAAGATGATATGATGAGGAAGCCTATGGTGTGCATATCCACTACAGATTATAATGTGCCACAGTGTCAAAGGCCCAGCAGTATAGTCTATGAAACAAAGAAAAAGGTCTTTTCCATATTCACGATTCTTTTCGGTTAACATTTTCAAGTTGAGGATTTGGTTTCTTGTACCTCTTCCAGCTCTAAATCAGCTTGTTCCTCGGCAGTATTCTTTCATTTTTGTTCTGCATTCTTTTAGAGATTATTTTTAGTAAAATTTTGCTGCTGTGGCTGATGAGGAAACTGATCTGGTTCTGTTGGCATATATATATATATATATATATATATATATATATATATATATATATATATATAAACATCAATAAGTTAACATAGATATACATAATATTTTATATATATATATATATATATATATATATATATATATATATATATATATATATATATATATATATATATATATATATATAAAAGCGTCACCTGGTTGCAACACGATTAATTAAAATATAGTCGGCTTGGGGCCGCCTATAGAGTCTATAGAGTTCACACTATGTAGATACCAAATTGTATATATATATATATATATATATATATATATATATATATATATATATATATATATATATATATATAATTTGGTAGATATGGTCAACTGTAGGGTATCCTGATTTAAACCGGATTGTACAAGTGCTTGTTAACTGTGGAGCTGTTTTGTTAGCCTTGCGACAAGTACTTGTGTTGATACCTTGCAAATAACAGATAATAAGCTTACTGGTTTGTTGATTCTGAGGTTTCGTGGTCTCGTTTCCTGTTTGGTATTATTGGTGATGTTTTATTGCACATATGCAGTTGTTGATGAGTGTATATCCTTTTCATTAGTGATAGTAGAGATACACATATATATATCCATACCACAAATTATCCCTGTCATGGATTTTCGAAATAATCGAAATTCTAAGCGAAGAAGGTAACCAGTTAGTTGTTTAAGCAGTGTTTTCATGAATTGTGTCTCAATTAGTGATTATATTGTGATTATAAGGATGTAACTATGAAAATGAAGATAGTAATGATGGGTATGATAGTTACATTCAATGTCGTTTTTGGTAGCATAACTTTTAAAATTGTTTTCGAAAATATTTATTTTACTTCTATTCTCAATAATGCATTTTTCTTATCATTATAATTCTTGTGATTATCTGCACCATCGGCATCAAAGCTAGCTAAACACAAAAAAACTCATGTAACATTGTAAGACTTTTATCGGTTGATCGTTTCCATTGCAACTTCATAAAAGATTTTCTCCAGAGTAATGTATCTTAACAAAGCGTTTTCTTTCTTTTTTTCCTTTTTCTTTTTTTCTTTTTCTTTTTATTCGTAACGAGATTCAATCTTGGATATGCAAGTTTTGGTGTTGCATAGTCAACAGAGAGAGGAATATTTTTCTTGTATCAGAGAAAAAAAAAATCTCTTGGGTACAATATATAATTAATATTCATAATGCGTTTTCGTCTTATATACCCTCAGTCAGGTAAGTTAGTTTATTAAAATTGTTCTAAATGATAATACTACAGTATAGTTTATTATATTCCTTAACGCGTTCACTCGGAGTTATGATAAAAGCGTAGAAAGGAAAGACTAGTTTGAATAATCTTGCTGTGAGCAACATTTTCTCAAGGTGCAATATCCAAGACAGTGTTGCATATTTCATATTATGAAAATTTTCGGTGAGTACTGTTTAGCTTTCTTTCTTCCCTATGTTATATTTTTGGAGTATATGAATATACTGTGCAGAAAGAATCGCCGTGTATATCTATGTATACGTGTATGTATGTATGTACATATGTATCTATGTATTCATGTGTGTATGTATATAGATATATGTAAATATAAATATAAATAAATATATATATAAATATATATATATACATACATA
>BOPN01012477.1:10000-11561 GCA_017312705.2 Penaeus japonicus | reverse complement strand
GGGGGGGAGTGAGTGAGTGAGTGAGTGAGTGAGTGAGTGAGTGAGTGAGAGAGAGAGAGAGAATGTGAGAGAATGTGAGAGAGAGAGAAAGAGAGAAAGAGAGAGAAAGAGATAAAGAAAGAATCAAGGCAGGAGGGGCAGAGAGAAGAAGAAAACAAGAAGAGGGAGATACAAATAGGAAGAACAGAGAGAAAGAGAGAGAGAGAGGAGAGAAGAGAGGTAAAGAAAGGAAGGCCAGAGAGAGAGAGGGAGAAAGTAAGAAGAACAAGAGGGAGGACAGATAGGGAGAGAGAAGATAAGATGAGGGGGGAAAGAATAAGGGGGAAAAAAGGGAAGAAGAGGACAGGGGGAGGGGAGAGGACGCAAAAGAATGGGGATGAGGACGGGAAGGAGGGGGTGGGGGGTCACCGGGGAGAGGAGGAGGTCTTCATTTCTTCTTAGAAAAGTGCAGAGAATAACGGGACTTGGAATCATCTAATGGGAGGAAGCAAGGGGGGAGGAGGAGGAGGGGGGGGGTTATAAAGGAGAGAAAGAGATGAGGAAGCAAAGGAGGAAGAGAGAGGAGAAAGAGGAGAAAGATCACAATTCTTCCTCAACGATTCTTTTGTTGTTTGTTTTAGTACCATTTCTCTCGTTCTCTCGCTCTCTCTCTCTCTCTCTCTCTCTCTCTCTTTCAATCTCTCTCTCTCTCTCTCTCTTTCAATCTCTCTCTTCTCTCTTCTCACTTCTCTCGCTCTCCTCTCACTCTTCTCTCTTCTTTCTCTCTCTTCTCTCTTCTCTCTTCTCTCTTCTCTCTTTTCTCTTTTCTCTTCTCACTTCTCACTTCACTCTTCTCTCCTCACTTCTCTCGCTCTCCTCTCTCTCTCGCTCTCCTCTCTCTCTCTCTTTCAATCTCTCCCTCCCTCTTTCAATCCCTCTCTCTCTTACAATCTCTCTCTCTCTCTCAATCTTTCTCTTGCTCCCTATCTCCCTGTACCCTTTCTCACCCTCTCTCACTCTCCTGCTCTTTCTTCCTCCGCCATTTATTTACCTGTGACAGTGCCGTTTTACCTGTGACTGTGACTCGAACACTCCATACCTGGGAAAGAAAACACATGATTATTAATAAATGGTCATTGAGTACTGTTATTATAATGGGAATATGTTGATGATGATAGCGATAATAATGACAGCTGTGACAGTTAAATTGATAATGATGATGATATTAATGATAATTATATATATTATTATAATGATAATCATATTGATAATGAAGTAGTGACTACAATTAAAGCAATACTAATGCTACTACTACTACTACTACTACAACTACTACTACTATTAATAACAATGATGATGATGATGATAAAAACACTAGGACGAAAATGGTCGAAGGGCAGCCAATGGAAATGACACACAAAGGCAAGATCCTACCTGGAAAGGTCATAATTATCCTCGTATCCTCTCTCTCTCTCTCTCTCTCTCTCTCTCTCTCTCTCTCTCTCTCTCTCTCTCTCTCTCTCTCTCTCTCTCTCTCTCTCTCAGTAACCGGCCGGCCGACATCTTTTACCTTCATCCCCTC
>BOPN01012475.1:0-5000 GCA_017312705.2 Penaeus japonicus | reverse complement strand
TGTTATACTGTCCTAGTTTTGGGATTTTTTTTTTTTCTATGATTTTAATCCAAAAATATGCCCAAGAAAGAAAGAAAGAAAAAGAAAGAAGAAAAAGATAAAGAAAGAAAAAGAAAGAAAGAAAGAAAGAAAGAAAGACAGAGAAAGAAAGAAAAAGAAAGAAAGATGAAAAAAATAATAATAACTTAGGTACTGGATTAGGGTCACTCATTGGTCTGGCTTCTCAAGCTCTCCTATTTAGCTTGGCTAGATCTTTGCCAACGTAATTTTTCAAACCTTTACAGCATCAAAAGGCAACATGATAAGACAGCTTACATAGTTAAAGCCTCTATATTTCTAATTTGTAAAATTATGCTTCATTCCCTAAACCTACATATCTTTTGCCCTTAAATTTGATCTTCCACACACAGGCTTGACATAACACAGCTTTAAACAAGATGTCCAGAAACATCCAAATCATAAAGCTAAACATAGGCATAGCAATGTATTATGATTGTGAAATAAATTATCAAATGCAGAGAAATATCCTAGGTAAACTATTGTTGTAAAGAAATGGTAAAATTAATAATGATGAATGACCTGCTCTATACCCTGGTATTATGTCTAGGCTTTTTGGAACCCTGAAGCTGTGATGCTAGCACTGTTACAGCCATATAACTTCATGACTATGTGTGCATTTTAACTATGAGCAGATGCCAATGTCACATCACATATGTATTGACATTCAGCATTACGCACTTTTTGCCATGTCACATATACATGGCACCAGTCATCAAAAGGTTAACAACAAAAGCAATGGATGTCCCATGCTAAAATTGACCATTTGTCAATCATTGCCAAATCAACCGTATGTTTGCTTTTACTAATTAAAACTACTAAATATGGACAGGAGACATCTCACACACACACACACACACACACACACACACACACACACACACACACACACACACACACACACACACACACACACACACACACACACACACACACATATATACACACATTTTTTTTTTCTTTAATACATATATATAAATATAGATAAAAATATAAATATAAACATAAATATAAATATAAATATAAATATATATAAATATATGTATGTATATGTATATATATCTATATATATCTATATATCTATATAACTATCTATCTATCTATCTATCTATATATAAATAATAATGTATAGCAAATGGACCAATATAAAATAAAGCATATAAAAAAGAAATGCTAAAATATACCAGACTTTCACATAAACTGCTTTGGTCCTTGCTATAGCGTGTTTTCAAAGATAGCTGTCATGTAGAATAACATTTGCCAATTAGATCTATACTACTATAGGAAATCCAGAATGACTAATACATGAAAAAGCTGCTTCAGATATTATTTATCACAAATTAAAAATAATCCAAATACCAGCAGACCTAAAATCATCATAAAAAGATGTAAAATGTGTATCATTAATCAAAATGGTTTGAAATAGTGAATAAAGTGAAATGTAAGGCAAAAATTGTCTGTATTTAGTCTGGGTAACAAGAACTGATGTGAAAAAAAAAAGAGGGCCATATGGAGAAGCTCGGTCCACTATATGAAAACTAAACATTAAAATTGGCAGCCATCTTAAAGGTGCCACAAGTCAGGGTGTCCAAGCCTTGGTAAAATCATACTTGAGACTTGTATGGGCCACTTGCAATTTTGAAAAACACTGTGGCTCTTCACTCTGGTGATAGCAAATCATATCCTCCCACACTGCATCAAATATTAGGTCAGGCAGTCAACCATTTGTGTTTGACAACAAACTGTAATTATCGATCTAAACCATATTGAATGTCTGTCTAGATCTTAACCCACTGCAGATAGGGCACCTAACGACCTAACTGACATTCAGGATGAGTGGTCTACAACCAGCTAAAATTCAGAAAGACAGAGAAAATGTTTTCTCTGCCCTCCAGGCAGCACAGATTAGCCTAAAGAATATTTTTCCAAAAATCCATCACAAAATATGGGTCTAGGCTGACTTTGGAACTCTGTTGCTCTAAAGTTAGCACTGTTACAGCTATAATACCTCCTAACTGTGTATGTGCTTTAACTGTAAGCAGATCCAGATGTCACTTCATGTGCACATTGACACCCATCTTTTAGGCCTAATCAGTGCCTTCATGTATGTCATAACACCTGTACTCAATGGGTTAAGAGAACTTACTTTCAAGAAAGAGGTGTAAATCTTATATAATGCCCATTGCAGTTTATCTCCTATACATTAACCCATTCACTACAACCAGTAGAAAACGCGCCCCCACGCCGAATCCGGGGTGTCAGTGCGTGCCAAATTTTAAACGTTGCTATTAAATATAACATTATTTAAGCCAAAGCCTCAACAAGTTTTCAGCCAAAACCTCAACATAATCATCATGTACTATATATCAAATATATGGATAATCAACCTATTCCCCCTGTGCATGTGACAAGTTATTTACATGGGTTAGGAGGAGGGTGAGAAGTGACCTTGGTGAAAGAACTCAGACTCAGATGACAAAAGAAAACGGTTGAAATAGTATAGTAAACTAATCATAACAAGTTTTATTTTTACATAATGTTCCATAAAGAAATAATAAAATTATTGCTAGTAGAGTATATCCGTACCTCTCCCGGTATAAGCGAATCACACTCCTATGTAATAATAATGAAAGTCAAGTAAACCATCGTATCATATATGACCTATATACTGAAAGACCTCACACAGTATCCGGAAGAAAAAAACACTAATGCTAACACAACTCAGCCATGACACAGTATGCACGTCCTCGGATATGTCACGAGGGCTGCGATGACGCAGTATACGTGTCCTCGTAGTGAAGGGGTTAATAGTTGAGTCTAGCAAATTGCAACTTGCCTGATTTACTGGTAGCAACTAAACAAATTTCTAAATATTCTTACTCAGAAATTGTTCCATGTATATCTTAAAGCTATGCATCTTTTAATTCCAAGCATGATATATCTTGATGAATAAAAGACACAAAACAGGCTAAGTTCTTCAGTATAGCTACGCCTCTAGGCCTATTGGAATGTACATGGATTTATGTTTTATCAGCAAAGGCAAACTTTGCTGAAAAAATATATATGCTTATGGAATGTTTTTCGTTCTCATAAAATTCCACATGCTTTATTTGACCCTGTAAAGTTATCAAAACCAAAGGTACTCTAACATGGGGTTGTTACTCTGATAGCTAATTCACATTTTTTGCACATCCAAAGCTGATAACCAGATGGCAGTATATGAAAAGATACTCTCCCCAAAATTCTACTGCACATTTATACTTGGGTGTGGGCTGCACTCATGCGGATGTGCTCCTAGATGTTGTAGTCACAGTTACTTATCAATATCTATGACTCCCTGTGGTGAGTGCAAGACTCAAGGTTACCTTATATTCTGTTTAAATTTCATTCTGGCATAATATTGGTGTCTGTAAAACAAAAAAGAATATTTTTGCCACACCAAACCAGATACATCTTCATACTTCATGTGCACATTTGTAGAATTAACTGCACAATTGACTTTATGAGCTTGCTGGAAACTGCAACCCCTGTGACAATGAATCTTCAAAAGTCTTCTAGAATTTTGGAAGTTGGATTGGGGTAGCTCTATCCAATCCTTTTCAGACAACTATGGTAAGAATTACCTTGTTTAGCAAGGAGACAGTGCTTGGCACACATAGTAATTCATTGATCTTTGAAGGATAAGAAACTTGGTGTGCATCCCACCCATGTACTGGCATTTAGGATCCCAACACAACTGCGCAACAAACATATTTTGCCTGAAGTACAAAGTTTTCAACGTGGTGACACTCTTACCTGGTAAAGTGTCCTTCGAATAATTTCAATTTCACTACTTAATTTCACACCATATGTTGCATGACTTCCATACAATTGAAGTACAGTAAATGGGGAAACAATGAGAGTTAAAACCCTTACCCTATAAAAGAAATCCGTAATGAATGAAAGTTATTGTAAACACAAAAATACCCACTTGTTCATCTGAAGTTACTGTCGGAACTCCCTTGTCGCTGTATCTCTCCTCATTAATGTCTGACTGCAAACAGCGTAACATTACAGCTGCCATTTTCTCCCACCCTTCTTCCTTCGGTTCCTCTTACTGTTTCGGCGGGGGGTGATTCTGACTTCAGTGGAAGGACCTGTATCTGTTGGTCACCCTAACAAATCGAGTTTAGAAGCCAAATGCGAGGGTGTAACACGGCTGTAGTTCGATTCACCAATCAGCGTCGACTTTGAACAGAACCGACCAATCAGTATTGACACTGAACGGCCTTGGCCAATCACAATGCAGATACGGATTACAAGGAGCGTAACTATAAATGTTTTCATTTTATTGAGGTTTTCATGAAAAAAAAATATTGTTATGTTAAAATTGTATTCTTAGATGCATCTAACTAGAAGATTATGGAGCATGATTTTTTTCTGTTTGACACACTTTCCCTTCTTACATGATTATCTTAGACTTTTCTTTATACTCCCCTAGTGAATCGAATTAGAAAATCACGCACGTGTTTTTATTTTATTCAAGAAAGTTCTCTACAGGGGGGGGGGGGGGGAGAGAGTGAGAGAACGAATCGGAAATCATAGATAATCGATAAAAAGACAAAGAGATATATGAGAGAGAGATAGGCGGTTATCCAGGAGCGGCTTCAAAATATATTTCAACCGGATGTACTTCAGGAAGGATTCTGAAATACTACTGAAAGAAAAAAAAAGTCTGAGATCATACTACAGTGAAAACCTTTCCTTGAAATTTGATAAAGGGAAGTGACATCCTCATCATTAACTCAAGGACACAGCCAGATTGGTGTGAAGTAGTGGTCTCTTGTTGGCTGCTACTCCTTCATTTCCATGACTTACGACATAATGTAAGATCTCGCAGGATTTTCCCTTTGTACTGCCACTGCTGGATACTTAAGTGTAGACAGTTGGATATACATATATAT
>BOPN01012473.1:10000-11571 GCA_017312705.2 Penaeus japonicus | reverse complement strand
AGATTAACCTCGAAGATAGTCTCCCAGCAGTTTAAGTAGCCTATCATTTATCCCATTTACTTTGTACTTGGCCAGAAGACCATCATGCAAGACCCTGTCAAAGGCTCCAGCAATGTCAAGTGCAATAATGCAAGTGATCATCTGATCATCCAGATCTATGTGTCATGTAAATGAAAGGTTCAGGAAAAGGTCTGCTGCTGTCCGACCCTTTCTGAAGCCAAACTGCCTTTCGTTAAGAAAACAGTGGTCTTGTAGAAATTGGGTCAGTTGCCTAGAGATAATTATCTCCAGTATCTTGCCAATGTTGGAAAGAAGTGATACAGGACGGTAGTTTCCCACTTCACAGCGTTCCTTCCTTTTATGTATGGGAACCACCCTCGCCTTCTTCCAAGGTTTAGGCCACTTGCCTTGAGCAATGCACTCTTGGAAAAAAAATTGACAGAGGGAGTGCCAACTCGTTTGCGCATTGCTTTAGGAAATATGGACTGATGTTGTCAGGCCCTGGAGATTTGTTTGTGTCCACTTCCTGTAACATACATTTCACCATATGTTGGGTGACATTTATGTCTTGAAGACGATGTGATATTCGTTCTGGCTGGACAGGTACAGGACGGTTGGGGTCTGGCTGACACCTGCATTTTGTTTGCAAGATGTTCTGCAAAGGTATCGGCTTTCTCAGAACTTTTGACAGCAGATGTCCCATTCTGATATTTTAGAGGTGGAATGTCCTCTACTCTCGAAAACCCCTGTAGATCTTTGACAAGAGACCACCTAAATTTGCTGCCTACACCCCTTGTCTGCATCTTCTGACAAATATCCTCTAGCCAGCATTGCCTGGCAGTACGCTGAACTATTGCCATATGATGACAAGCAACCTCGTAGTATCTTCAGTTTTGGGGTGTGAGGTGCCTCTTGTATGTTTGCCATGCCTTGTACTTGGCATCAGAAGCTATTCGGCAGTGATAACTAAATCATGACTGGTCGGTAGCTTTGCTGATAAAAGTTCTGTGGGGAACATACTGATGTTGAAGAGAGAAGATGTGATCTGTTAATGCCTGTGCCTTAGAATTGAGGTCACCTCTCAGCAAAGTGTCCCAGTCAGCTTTCTGTAGATATTACGGATGGCAAACCAATATGCATGGTCCCAAATCCATGTTGTCTTTGTGATTTCTTCTGAACACTATAGGTCACAGGTTATGGTTGTAAATATTGTAAGAGGATCAGATGAACTAACATATCCTACAGGTCGGCAGGAGACCAGTTTACCTGTGAAGTCTGTCACAACTGGATCCAGAGATGACCCTGAAGTATGTGTAGGGAAATCTATGTGATTTTGTAGTCCAAAGACTTCTAAGAAGTTATCGAATGTTCTTTGGGTGAGAGACTGATTGAGATCACCTGCCAATATAAAGTTCTGACAGTTATATTTAATAAGTAACTCATCTAGATTTGCTGTAAGATAAGCCAGTAGGTTTGTGTTATGTCATTGTGGCCTGTAGCAAGCACTTATTAACACCGAAAGATTATCCAGCAGATGAAGTTTAAAAAACATCATCTCAAGATGATCTGGC
>BOPN01012470.1:10000-11583 GCA_017312705.2 Penaeus japonicus | reverse complement strand
AATTACAACAAAAAAAAAAAAAAAAAAAAAAAAAAGTGGAAAAAAAAAAAAAAAAAAAAAAAAAAAAAAAAAAAAAAAAAAAAAAAAAAAAAAAAAAAAAATCTATACATTTCTTCTTTAGTCTGCCCTCGACAAAAGGAAACCTCTTGAAAAGAAATCTAGCAAAAGTTTTTGAAGCAGCCTCTCCTAAAAGCGCTTAGAAGCCGCAATGCCAGGATACATCAGCAATTGAATTCGCGGCAATTAAATGGTTAATGACAACCCGACGCTGAAGTTGGCGCCTGGTCCATTAACTAATATGTCTTGAGAGTCTCTCTGCCACCTTTCAAGTCATTTTTTCTGACCCTTTCTCTCTCTCTCTGTTATTATTATCCCTTTTTGGTTTCGTTTTCTAGAAGTTGAGATATAACTCTATGCTCATTATTATTGTTATCATAACTATCATTATCTATATAACTATCATAGATCATTATTATTATCATAACTATCATTATCTATATAACTATCATAGATCATTATTATTATCATTACCATTATTGTTACTATTACTATCACAACTATTGTTGATATTATTTTCGCATATTAGTCCATTTCTCATGATCATTATAATCATAATCAAACAATATCATTACTATTAATATTATCATTACTATTATCACTATTATTATTATTATTATCATTATTATTATCATTATTATTACCATTACTATTATCATCATTACCATATTTATAATTATTGTTATTATTATCATTATTATCATTATCATTATTACTATTATCATTATTATCATTATTATTATTATAACAATAATAATTATTATTATTATCATTATTATTATCATTATATTTATTATTATTATTATCATCATTATTATCATCACCTTTATCATTATTATCATTATCTTTATCATTATCATTATCACTATTATTATTATTATTATCATTATTATTATTATTATTAATATTATTATTAATATTATCATTATCACAATCATTATTATTATCATTATCATTATTGTTATTATTATTATCATCTTTATTATTATTATTATTATTATTGTTGTTATCATTATTTTTACTGTTAGTATTATCATTATCATTATTATTATTGTTATTATTATTATTATTATTATTATTATTATTAATATTATTATTATTTTCATCATCCTTATCATTATTACTATCAATACTATTACTTTTGTAATTATTATTATTATTACAATTATCATCATCACCGTCAGCATTATTGTTACCATTACTATAATGTTTATAACAATAGTAGTAGTATTGATAATAATATTAATAATGATAATAATAATCATAGTAATCATAATAAGAATAACAACAACAACAATAATAATATTAATGATGACGAAAATGATAAAATTAGTCATTATCATCATCATTCTCAGCATCATCAATAATACCACTATTGTTGCTGATATCAAAATGTTAAAGAAAGTTATCATTGCTCTTGTTCAAGCTGTGAATGTGTTTTCGAATTATGAGCCTTATAGAATCAACGATGAACTGTCCTAAGACTACAGGAGTAGTAGCGACCTTCATTGACCTTACTAAAGCTA
>BOPN01012469.1:7500-11584 GCA_017312705.2 Penaeus japonicus | reverse complement strand
TAGTCAGAGAGAGAGAGAGAGAGAGAGAGAGAGAGAGAGAGAGAGAGAGAGAGAAAGCGAGAGCGCATTTATGATTAGAGAAAAGTTATTCAGAATAACTGCCTGTCATAAAAATAACAATAAAAAACAGTCCATGTCCATCTATTATCTATAAAAATCCATCTCTTTTATGTGTCCATATCTATCGATTCATATCTATAATCTCTTTACTCTCATAGCTTTAAATTTGTTTATATATTCACTGCTATCTTGTTTGTTTGTTTACTTGTTATATTGTTTCTCTATTATCTTAGATGTAGACAATTAACTACTTTATTCATCTTTCTATCAACTTATTTGTCTGACCAACGTTCTGTCTACTTACTGTCTTTCTGTATTTTTGTTTGCTTTTGTGTTTATTTGTCTTTTTGTGTGTCTATTAGCAAACTTTCTGTCAGTCGGTTAATCTCTCTATTTATTGATTTATTTGTCCATCGCTTTGCCTGTTCTTCATTTTCCAGTAGATCTCTCTCTCTCCTATTTCTCTCGCTTTATTCCTTCCTCATTTCTCCTCTTTTTCTTTTTGCCTCACACTTCCACATCCTTTGGTTTTACCTCAGACTCTTCCCTCTTCTTTTCCCTTACTCTTTCCTTTTTCTTCCCTCCTCCTCTTCTTCTTCTTTTTCCCTCACACCTCCTCATCTTTTGGTCTTACCTCAGACTCTTCCTCTTCTTTTTTTTCCCTTACTCTTTCTCTTTTCTTCCCTCCTCCTCTTCATCTTCTTTTTCCCTCACACCTCCTCATCCTTTGGTCTTACCTCAGACTCATCCTCTTCTTCTTTTCCCTTACTCTTTCTCTTTTCTTCCCTCTTCTTCTTCTTCTTTTTTTCCCTCATACCTCCTCATCCTTTGGTTTTACCTCAGACTCTTCTTCTTCTTCTTTTCCCTTACTCTTTCTCTTTTCTTCCCTCTTCTTCTTCTTCTTCTTTTTCCCTCATACTCCTCAACCTTTGGTCTTACCTCAGACTCTTCTTCTTCTTCTTTTTCCTTACTCTTTTCTTCCCTCCTCTTCTTCTTCTTCTTCTTTTACCCCCATACCTCCTCATCCTTTGGTCTTACCTCAGACTCTTCTTCTTCTTCTTTTTCCTTACTCTTTCTCTTGTCTTCCCTCCTCCATCTTCCTCTTCTCCTTCTTCATTTTTCTTCCTCCTCCACTCCTCCTTTGTCTACCCCTCAATTTCTTTACTCGTTTCTCTCCCCTCACTCTCTTCGTTTTCAACTCCCTCACTCCACTTCTTTTTCCCTTAATTAATTTGTCCACATTTTTTCTTATCTCATTCCCCCATCATTTTTCTCTCTCATTTCTCCTCTTATCTTCTCTCACACTCTTCCAATTTTTCTCTCTTTCCCTTCTTCTCCTCTAACGTGTTTCCCTTTTCTCTTCTTCTCACACATTCCTCCTTCCACCCCCTCCTCTATTCTTCCTCCTGATCTCCTCCCTCCCTACTCCCTCTTTTCTCTCACACTCCTCCTCCGCCTTCTGAACTCCTCCTCCTCCTCCTCCTCCTCCTCCTCCTCCTCCTCTTCCCCCTCCTCTTCCTCTTCCTCTTCCTCATCCTCTTCCTCATCCTCTTCCTCATCCTCTTCCCCCTCCTTCTCCCTCCTCCTCCTCCTCCTCCTCCTCCTCCTCCTCCTCCTCCTCCTCCTCCTCTTCCTCCTCCTCCTCTCCTCCTCCTCCTCTTCCTCCTCCTCCTCCTCCTCTTCTTCTTCTTCCTCCTCCTCCTCCTGACACCCCATCCCCCTCTCATGTAAATGGAAACTACACGTGTCGTCATTTCATCTCCCCAGGTAGCAAGTTCTCGTGCATTATGAATAGTCGCTTTAACGATACAGTGAAATTGCTTACTTGAGACGCCTAGATCCTTTCCTGGTGATGATAAGTCGTCCACTATATTTTTATGTACTATATGTGAGTGTTATGAATGAGTTTCTCTCTAAATGAAACTTGTTCTGAGTAAATGTTTTGATTTGTGAACGTGTCTCTGTATTCCTTGATTAAATAGATAGAAGCTTGTTTCATTATTTCTGACTAAATCATCCGAATCATTTTATTCTTTACGGCACAAGCTATTTTGACCTTATGAGTGCAAGCACCACGATATTAAAGTATATTAGTTATTGGTGAAGTGAAGTATATGATTTTTTGTTTGTTTGTTTGTTTTTTCGCTTTTTCGTGATGATGATCAATTCTTGGTGGGGTGTGATGTGATGAATGCTACGCGTGCAAGAAGACAGAGAGAGAGAGGAGGGGCGGGGGGGGATTTCAGGTTTCTTTATCTACCTTATAATAATTAATATACTTTGATATCGTGGTGTTTGTACTCATAAGATCAAGATAGCTTGTATAGTAATGGATAAAATGATTCGGGTGATTTAGTCAAACATAATGAAATAAGCTTCTATCTATTTAGTCAAGGAATACAAATACACGTTCATAAATCAAAACATTTATTTAGAACAAGTTTCATTTAGAGAGAAACTCAGTAATAATAGTCATATATAGTATATAAAAAATATAGTGGATGACTTATATTATAAGGAAAGATATGTGTTCAAAAGCTCTAGATTTCTCAATTTCTCTTCAACATTCCGTTCAAATGTGTCATACATTTTCATCATAGTATCCAATCTAAGTGCCTTCCAAATACGAAACGAATATAAGATACATATCCTTCCCCCATGCATATCATATCCATTCTTGAACAGATGAAATAAATAGATTTATCAATTTCCCTATCTATAAAATCTGAAAACCGTATTTGTATACGGAGTGCATTAGCTTATTGGAAACTGAGATGCTCAATCAGCCTGTAATTTCCTCGATGCCAAATGTGTCCAAAACACTTCAGTAATTCCAATTGCAATTAAACTTCTCGATAAGCTCAATTTGTCACTGCAACAAGAGTGTGACACACAGTGAATTAGGTGAGCCGTCTGTAAAGAGAGGAATTGAACTCTTGAGCATTTTTCTTAATCACTGGAGCATATGTGAAATGCCTATCATTGAACTTTTAAGGTATCGGATACACAGGTGAGGAATATTTGTACCTTATTTTATTTTCCTTTCTGTTGTGTGAGATTGTGTAATTGCATGTGATTGGAAGTCTGTTGTGATCATTTTTTTTGTTTTTTTTTATATGCATAAGTGTGTATAAGTGTATGACTGTTGTAACTGTGATAATTGTGCGGTTGTATATGTATGTTTGTGTGTTTGTTGTGGATGTGTACATGTGTGTGTGTGTGTGTGTGTGTGCATGTGTGTGTGTGTGTGGGGGGGGGGATGGAGGTATGTAATACCATGTGTGTGTTTGTATGTGTGAAATTAGGGAATTAAGTTATTACTATTACTGTTAACATCATTGTCATCACTATCATTATCATCATCATCCTCTTTATCACCATCTTTACTATTACTCTTATTATGATCACCATTATCATCTTTTTCATTAGTATTATCATTATCATCATCATTTTTATCATTATTATCATTATCACCAGTATTATTATTCTTCATCATCCTTATTCTCATCCCCATTATCATCATCATCATCATGTTATTATCATCCTCACCATTATTATTGTTGTTATTGTTTTTAGCTCCTAATGCTGGTTTTAATATTAATGGTATCTATGACTGCTGTTATTATCATTATTGGTATTTTTTCATCATTATCAATTATTATATTTTTTATTCCTATTATCGTTATCATTTTTATTAACATGATAATTGCTATTATTATTATCATTACCATTATCATTATCATCACTATTGCCGTTGTTATCATCATTATCACTATTATCATTATCACTATTATCATTATCACTATCATTATTTTCATCATCATTATCACCATCTTCATTGTTATCATCATCATTATCATCATCATAATCATTGAACTGAGTTCATTGTGACAAATGGATAAAAGTGGTATAAATGAGACAGAATATTTTCACAACACAAGAGATGTAATTTATGCGATTCGGGTTACCCCGTCTTCAGAACTACATGTAGTTCTGAAGACGTGGTAACCCGAAACGCGTAAAT
>BOPN01012468.1:0-2500 GCA_017312705.2 Penaeus japonicus | reverse complement strand
TGGGGGCTTAAAGTCTTTCCCCGGACGGATTGGCCAGGGGGGCCTTCTTCCCCCCGATGAAATGGCTTCGCACCTGGTCGGTTTCTAGGGGAAATGGCCAAATGGTTCCTATAGGGTGGGGTCACTCGCTCCCTAGCCTTCCTACCAGTGGGATTTCATCTGCTCACGTCTTTCCCTATCTCTAGGAGACGGGATGCCTGGAGGTTGAGCGATGCCGTGCACGAGAACGCCTTGCTGGAGCAACACAAACCCTAATTCTGTAAAGATGGACGGTTTTGTCAAGATTCAGTCAAGTCAATTGGTTTGTCAACCTAGGTAGGCTAGGTTAAGCAGGCACTGCCTCATCGGCATCGCATAGGTCCCGCGACTACCCTCAGCATGGGGTTGAAGCTGCTTACACTCTCTCTTTACCCCTGTGGCTGTTCAATGGTTAATCTCCGACAACGGGCTTCCCCTTGTTAGACATCATGGCGGATGGGCGTGAGTGTGTGAATGAAGTGCTCTTCCTATGGCAACCAACTCTAATATCATAATTACCTCACAGATCGATGACGACTTATGTATGGATACGGCTATGATTGTCAACACGGAACCCTCCCAGGTTCCTAATGGCAAAACCGAAGCGCGGACTCGTCCGAGTTCCACGGTTTCAAACAAGAAATTTCTGGCGCCGGTCCAGAAGCCCGGCAAGAAAGCCTCTGTGGCCAATCCTCCGACGCCGGATCGAAGGGGAGGCCACAAAGGACAACGGCCGGCGACGGATTCGGAGGTAGAATCCGAAGCCCAAAAAAGATTGGCCCAGTTCAGTGTCCACACAAACTCGAGGGATTTGATGGCCCCTTTTCTGTTGATTTGAATATGCAAAGATGGAAGCATGATCCTTGTCCCTAAGATCAGGCCACCCTGAATTTCCCAAAGTAAACGAAAGAGCTCGTCACCGGAAGGAAACCGAGCATCACAGAAATAACACCTGTCGCACATGAACTGGATGAGGTTACCGAGGCTTCCCGCTTGAAGAAGGAACATGCTGCTAGTAACGCTGAAGGGTGAACCCGTCAGCTCCGTAGAGCTGGGTAACAGGGGCACTTACAGCCTTAGGTGTTTCAAGTGCCACCGGTTCGGGAACCACCAAGCCAACTGTAATGCCAACAAAACCCAAGTACGGAATCTGCAGCAAGCCACGCGATACTGACACAAACACAAAACGTACACACACACTCTCTCTCACACACACACACACTCACACACTCACTCACTCACACTCACACACACACACACACACACTCACACACTCTCACTCACACACACACACACACCCACACACAATGCACACACACACACACACACACACACACACACACACACACACACACACACACACACACACACACATACAAACAAACAACACAAGAGGCAAGGGAGAAGTGAGACGCCCAAAACAAACAAACCGCCGAAGACAAACATAAAAAGACGCTGTTCCTGTTCGTTATGGAACGGTTGCCCCCCCCCCCCCCCCCCACCATCACCGCCAATGTCCTCGAGCTTATTTCCTTTCATTCGACAGAAGACAGAACATTCCATCATCTCTCTGTCCCGCTAGTTATTCTTATTCCTTCTCTCCTCCCTTTTCCATTCGCCACTTTCCCTCTCACAGAAGCAATCGAACTGGTTCACCCAGTGCCTCTTGAACACTCGGCAGAGATGGCGCGCTTTACTTCCGAAGAGATGCTTTGGCAGCTGTTCCAAGTACTCCATGGAAGGTCTTCGTGCTCCTCGAAGTACCTCGTTCCTGAACCTGACGAGGCTCTCCCGCCACGCAAAGGGCCGATGGTGCATTATGGGCACGTGTAAACGTGTTCAGACGTGCATTTGTGGGTGCGTGCGTGTGTGTGTGTGTGTGTGTGTGTGTGTTTGTATGTGTGTGCATGTATGTGTGTTAATACTTTATCGTTCTCACTTTCTCATTATTCTGCTACAAATCAAGTACCTCATAAATATGCAAATCTAAGTAAATGTATATAATCAATCAATATATCATTAATATAATATTGTATCCACTGGATCTTTTTTATTATTATTTATGTGATAACCTTTAAAAAAAACAACAACAAAAAACGAACCTTTACAATAACATTTATAAAAACTAATTTCACAATCACGGGATTACTTATGGATTTTTTTTTTTTTTTTTTTTTTATTACTGTCACTCCCATTATTACTAACGACCAACGAGTTTAACAGACCTGATGCTCACTCGGTAATACTCTATGTCATCATAGGATCTGATCCCTCCAAAAATGTTGGCTTATAAAAGGGGAAAACTGTTGTACTAACATAACTGTTCATTTGTTTGAAAAAACAACAACTCATATAGGTAAATCAGTGAGCAACATACTCATATATGAATATATACATATATGTGTGTGTGTGTGTGTATTTGTGTGTGTGTGTATTTGTGTGTATGTGTTTGTGTGTGTGTGTGTGTATGTAGGTGTGTGTG
>BOPN01012467.1:0-7500 GCA_017312705.2 Penaeus japonicus | reverse complement strand
CTATATTCTTTGCTTTTTCTAGTTTGAATATAGCTTTTGGAATGGTAGACCATACTAACATTTACTAATTGCTTTTTGGCTTGTAGGCATAGCTTTTCCTCCAGTAAGCTTATGTTCTATTTGAGAATCACAAGAATAGGAACGTAAATATGTTTATTTCATATATTTATTTTCATATTTCTTGTCCATGAGTCATGAAGGGAAATAACTAACTCTCTGATGAAGTATAGGGGCATAGGTCTTTGTGTGGTGCTGTTAACCTCTAAAGGACTTGCATACTATTTTTAGTCACACCCAGGTGAAGACACAAATAACCCGTAGCAATCTTCCACAGGAAGACTGTAATGTTTTCAAGTCTTGTAATGTAGATTTTGATCTGTAGATTTAAAAAATACAACTCTTTGTTGTGCAGATTTAATTAGAGTAGATATATGTATTTGTTTAGTACATTTCTGCAATAGATCATAAGACAGCACATCCTTTAGGGGTTAAAAGAAACTTGGACTTAGGTTGTGTTTGGTTGATAAATTTAATGCACATAGATTATGACTGGTGAGTAGACTGTTTTTTTGAGTGTTGATAACTGTTTTTGTGGTATGATTCTAAAAGGAGAATAGCTTTTAACCTGTTAACGATGGGTGACAAGTGGTGGCAGCGTCAGCCGATGGGGATGAGATATTTCATTGTGGCTATCCTCCTGGCTGGTGCGCCGGGTGATCGGGCGTGTAGCGATTGGCCTCAGCCAGTGGGGGCGAATAGCCTGAGGCATTAGGCTTACATGTTTGAAATATCCTGGTGTTTCGACCATTTGGAGCCAAAACAGCCCCGTCATTAATAGGTTAAATGTTGACAACTTGGCCATGTGAAGTTATATTGATAATAGTTATAGGTAAGATTAAATACCTGTCTATTAGTGATCATAATACTGTGCTCTGAAGTACAAGTTAAGGTTGTTTAATAGTATTGGTATTTTATCATGCCTCTTCCATAATTTTATTTGCAATTCATTTTGAAAAAAAAAAAAAAAAAAAAAAACATAGAAAAAGAAGAAGAAAAAGATGAAAATATCCTGTATATGAAAGCTTAAACTAATAAATGATTCCAGATATTCTCATGTACTGTACAGCTTTACATAGCTTTTAGTTTTGACATCTTGTTAACTTTGATGTGTTCTACAGAATTATGTAAGGAAATGGTGATTAATTCATTATGGTTTTGCATCAAGTAGATATGAAAGTTCTTTACACTTTCATACTGTATTTTGTACCTTGTTTTGCTTTATATCAGGTGGAAGTGGTACAAGATTTACTACATTGCTCGGGGCAAAATTAATAGATATATATTTGTGTTATCATTTGCCCTCTTATTTTGTGCTGATCATGGCATTATGGCACTTGATAACCATAAATCTGTTAGTTATTCTTACTTTGCCTCTTTTTTTTATTTGTGTTTTGTAGATCACATACAGCACTAGTATAAGTAGAAAAATAATGGGTTTTAGTTATACATTGTCTAAAAAAAAAGAGTTTTGGAATGTGATCATCAAATTGAACTTTATTCAAGAAATTTGTTGATATTGAAAATGACCATTGGATTTGGTCATTTCAGGAATACAAGACTGTCAGGCAGGCAGGCAGGCAGGCAGACTGACAAAAGGGTGACAAGATTGCCAATAGATGGTGCTGGCATCTTGGTTGCCCAAGTCCACATGCCTTCTCAACTCGTAGGCTTACTCTTCCATCTGCATAACAGGAATTTGGCTGCGAGGACATCTCCTTGAACTTGTGTCTGATTTCGATGTATTTGTTATTCCCTTGTCATGTTTGTATGTATTTCAATGTAGAATATGTTAGATATTTTAGATGTGTTGGGATACTTTGTGTTCACATGTAAAAACAAACTATTGATATGGAGTTTTGATCTATGATTTTATTATTGTTTTTGGTCTTACTTGTTTTTTCTTTTCTCTTTTGCATCAAGACTCACTGGCTACAATGACAATTTGTGCTTTGAATGTAGGTACATAGATTATGCATTTTGTCAGTTTTGTGGTTCTGTACTCATTGTAAACTATTGTATGGATTCATATGATGCACCATTGTATTTTGTTGTTTAAGATTTGATATATATTTTATACAAAGAATATCAGTTTCAAAATATCTTCAAAGATGGATGCTGTTATGTCTCTTCCCCTTCCACCCAATTTATAGATCTATATATATATATATATGTATGTATGTGTGTGTGTTGATAGTTTATCAGTAAATACCTTATAGGCTTTCTTTGCATTTATGTAATTATTTTTTATATATTTATTAGCTTATTTCCCTCTGGAGGAAATATTATAATACTTAAAATCTGACTTGGAAAGAAACATTATTATTGTGAACTTACTTTCGTGTAATAGTGTTTCAGATTGTTGAATGTATGCAAGTACTGTCTGTAAAGTTTTCCATACATCGTTTTTGAACAAATAATTACTCCTTTTTAAAGACCACTCATATTTTCTAAACTAGTATACAAAGTATGAAATTGTTACCTTGAAATGTTTAGTGGTACTCAATTTGTGTTAAAATATTCCAAAATAAGAGAAAAAAAAAGTTGTAAATCTTTGACATCCATCATGATAATCTCAATTAAAGATCATAAGATATTGGTCAAATTGTGTTCATTACTATAGTACTTAATACTCATAAAGATCAAAGGATATTAACAAAATATGAATTATGTGTGTCCATGGCTGAAGGAGATTTTGAGAGAAAATGTATTACAGTCATGTATTGTAGTCTATAATTACTCAGGCTCATATTTGGCAGATTACACTGCATTATTAGTGTGGGTGCAGGTGTGTGCGTGTATGTGTGCGTGTGCGTTTGCGTGTGCGTGTGCGTTTGCGTGTGCATGTGCGTGTGTGTGTGTATGTGTGTGTGTGTGTGTATGTGTATGTGTGTGTATTTTTGTTTGTTTGTATATTTGTTTGTTTGTTTATAGGGTTCCCTGTCTGCGCACATATGTGTGTGTGGGCATGTGTGTGTGTTTGTGTGCGCAAATGTCTGTGTGTATGTGTGTGCGTATATGTGTGTGTCTCTACATGCGTGCGTGTGTGTGTATGTATGCGTGTGTGTGTGCGCGTGCGTGTTTACATGCATGCGCGCGTGTGTGTGTATGTATGTATGTATGTATGTATGTATGTATGTATACATGTATGTATGTATATATGTATGTATGTATGTATGTATGTATGTATGTTTTATGTTTATGACGATGTGAGTTTCTGTCTGTATGTCTATGTGTTTGCATTTGTGTCTGCTTGGGTCTGAAACTGAGAGAGCATGCTTGCATAAGTGTACACATTGTGAATGTGTAATTGTTCAACAGTTCAGTCTGCTTTTATTAATACTTTTATCCTCGAAGTACTGTAAAAGAAAGCAGCACAGCATTTGTGTGTGTAAATTTAACGTAGAGCCACAGCTTAGCCAGAATACATCTTCATGTAGAAGTGTAGCCAGGAAAACTTATTCGATATACTTTACCTTCAAATTGGTTGTTTCTAACTTGTTTGAGATGTCAGGAAGGATCTGTTGTAGGCACCAAGTTTACATGTGCAACACTACAGTTGTTAAGATGCTGACATGTTATTAAAAGTATGTATTCAATTGCTTATACATGATAATCAGTAATGCAGCTAGCAGATAGCAAGGTGTTCCAAAATAGTAGAACCCTGGATAAAAAAAAGATAATTGTTAATTTTAAATTGTTCAAGTATGTTAGAATGAACATAGTGGTTGGGAATGTGTCATATACTGTCATTGGCATAGATGTGAGGAAAGAAATTTAACTTCTGAAGTAACATTAGGATATTTTGAAGATATTATTTTATGTATTTCTGATTGAAATTTCAAGCTCTTCTGATATTGTTTGCTTCTTTATTTTTCTGATTTTCCATCAATGGAAAGTGCTATCTGAAATATCAAGATAGCAAATTATAGTTTTCTTCAGTTATGGCACAGATGCTTACAAAGGATGTGCATTTGGCATATTGTTCTTAATGATCATGATATATTGTTACGCATTTATCAAATTATTTATTTATTATTGTGTGTCAGTTTTATGATACAAGACCGATTTTTAGAAAGAACTACGTGCAAGTATAATACATTTCAGTATGATTTGAATATTACTCTCATAAGCTTTGTTTCACATTTTATTTTTTATTGCATTACTATTTCATATTCTTTGGCAGTTGTTTACACTGTTATTATCTGTTATTGTCTTTTGCAGTCATAATAGGAAAAAAAATTGTTGAAGTGTAACTAAAACCTTTAGACTGCATTGTTGAATGAGGTTACAGAATCGTAGAAGCCTTTCCTTTGTCTTTAGCAAGTAAGTCAGTAACACAAGTGTGCTTATTTCCAAGTAAGGAATTAATATCAGCTGGCAGGTAGATTGCAGATTTTTCTTCTTTTTTCCTCTCCAAATTTTTCTATATATTAGTACATATAAGAACTGTTTTTTTTTTATCAGGCATGCTTGGTGTATACCTGTGCATTTTATTCTTTTCACCCACTCAAAATGTTGAATGTTGAAACTTGTTATTTTGAATCTGCAATGTTTGTCAAAGAGTCTCATTTATTCATCCGTAACTAATGTATGGTTTATTAGGATATTTCAAGTTTATTTATGTATGGATGATAAGTTCTAAGGCATGATAATATTTGCCAATGTGCATACTGACCTTAAATGCATACCTGATGTTACATGATGTGCATATTGTAAAATAATCACGATTGGTATATATATTAAATGTAGTATAAGATGTGCTGAGGTTTGTGTCTACATTTAAGGATAATACATGAAGTCAGTACGTGTAATATTTAGACAATACTCAACCTGCTCCTCATTCCATAATTATAGATGTTGATTTTCTTGTCGAAGGTAAAATAATTTAGTTTCATGTATTGATTTCATAAGCCAGGCATATTATTCAACTTGTTCCAAAGCCACGTTGTATGTACTTAAGATGTTTAGAATGAGGAAAATACAAAAGAATACTCAATGATATTTTATTGTCTGTATACCCTCAAATTGTTTTTCTTTTTCATTATTGTTATTATCATTATTGTTATTATTATCATTATTATTATTATTGTTATTATTATTATTACTATTATTATTATTAGTAGTAGTATTATTATTATTGTTGTAATTATCATTATTATCATTATTATTATTATAATTATTATTATTATCATTATCATTATCAATCATTATCATTATTATTATTATTATTATTATTATTATTATTATTGTTATTATTACATTTTTATTACATATCTTTAAAGGATTATAGAAAAATGAACTGTTATTGAATATCACTTGTAATAAGGATTTGATTACTTAGGCAAAATAACATAAAGACTTTGATATCTTTTTTCTCATTCTTTACGCTTTTTCATATTTGCCTTAAATGTCATTGTGAATAACCTTTACTATCACAGCATATTTGGGATTCCATTTAAAGTGTTTTCCAGTAAAAGAAAATAACAGGTATAAATCTATGTAAGCTTATTTTCAAAATTGGTGGCTAACCCTTCCTTCTGTGCAGGTGAGTTCCTTAGCAACAGTATTTTGCCTGCTCCTCTATCTTTCAATGCACAAAAGAAGTAAACTAAACTAATGCAAATTCTATAAAGCACACTCTCTTTCCCCTTGTAAATATATATAAAACCAATGAAGATTGGTTATTGACCCATAAAATATGTCTGCAAATGACAAGTTTTATGGACAGCCTACTTAACTTGCATTTGTGTGCTTTTATTCGCATGCATCTAATGAGGAATGTAGATACAACATTTATATTTTAGTCCATATCTTATTATTATTATTGAAATAATTTTCTTGAGTAGATTATGAAAATTATTTTGATTATGATAGTTTGATAACCAAGATAACACTGATGCTTGGCTTTTAGAAGTGTTTCAGCACTTGCTAATAGTATTCAGGCTATTGTTTTTACTGTAGGCCAGGCTTTCCATTCTTTTGTTGCATTGCAGTGTGTGGCTCTGCCCATTATATAATACATTACATATATGTTTTCCAGAATGTAGTATGAGTACAAGGCAAATAAAAGCAATGGTAGGTTAGATACTGAAAAATGTGACATGATTATTAATTTAGAGTGTCTTCCTTCCTTTTGCTTGCATTCTACATATATGTAAAGTATGTGATGTTTAAACTAATCCATTATGAATTTCATATTTACAGCATTGGTAATAACCATAACATTGATCAGTAAAGTTATGGATACACCACAGTAGCTCACATTCTCTATTTTGTTTGACCTTGTTTATAAAGTGCACCAATTAAGTAAGTAGTATTTGCATAGTTTCCTTTCTGTTAGATCATTCTAAGAAAACTTGGTAGGTGAGGGATAGGAAGTAAGCCATACTCAGAAAGTATTGAAATCTGTATATTTTGTGAAATCAGTGTTGAACATCTAAGATGTAATGAATTGAGTTCAGAATCTAGGTTGTTATTCCTACTGAAAAAGGACAAGCATTACTTGTTCTAGTTTATCCTCAATTGGTTCAAGGGTGGAAAAGTTTTACTTTAACTATATATTTGGCAGTTCCTATGTGCTGTCATTACATATGGATTTGGGGTGTTAGTTTACTATTATTGATGTAGGCAAAACAAGTTGTGAAGAATTTCTATTCATGTTTTTATTCATATATTTTTTAATTAATATTTTACTTTTACAAGTTAGTAAACAGATTGGTGGTAAGGTTTGTAGGCATCATGTATCATATTTGTTTGGTTTGTTGCAAAGATTTCATTATCTAGTTATTGTGAGTGCAAGTATAACACTAGCACTCACATTATATATAATGTTTGATTAGTATTATCTGCCTTGTGGATTTTCTTTTAGAGAAAACCATTACTCTCGTTTTGCGTTGAGCAGTTTTCTGATGCACTTATAGTGAAGTTGCATGCACTTGTGGTAGGAAGTGTTATTGGATTTCAGATTATAGGATTGCATTTATTTGAAGCTGATAAAGTTATGGTTGTGAATGTTATGTATATGTCTGAGAGTCCTATAGCTTTCGTATGTGTATGCTTGTATATATATCTGTGTTTGTCTGTGTGTTTGTTTATTTTTTTCTAAATCTATCTGCTTTCGCAAAACATGGTTAAACCAGGAATTCACATCATGGGTTCTCTTGTATGTCAGCTGCAGGTGTACAGCTGCCATGGAGATTTCTGAGGAGATATATATTTTTATTTACCTTTCAGACAGAATACGAAAGGCACATGCACACACACGCATACACATTCACACTCCCACTAGCAATCGCACTCACACTCACTTCAGACTTACACTTACACGTACACTACACTTACATTCACACACACACTCACACACACACACACACACACACACACATACACACATACACACACACACACACACACACACACACACACACACACACACACACA
>BOPN01012466.1:10000-11592 GCA_017312705.2 Penaeus japonicus | reverse complement strand
TATATATATATATATATATACACACACATATATATACATATATATATATATGTATACATATATGTATATACATGTGTCTATTATATGTATTAACGAGAAAAAGTTAGAGTGTGTGTCAACCTTGATAACTTTCCTACTTTGTGTCAAAAAACGGCGCACCAGCGCATGCATAAGATACTGGGTATATATCACTGAATGACAAAGTGCTGCATTTTTCGCGACGCCTGTTCCTGTTGTTTATTTTGACAATAAAACTACCAGGGTAAGACAAGCATCGAGATGGATGGCGAGGAAGACTCGTACGAGAAATATGTGTACTTTCAAAATCTTTACGGCAATCATTAAAGCTGAGTTGGTAATTTTAACAAAGAAAAATGAGCATATATTGCTGGTAAGATTATCGCTTATGTGGTGCAAGTGATGCATTTTCCCACAGCGTGGAAAATCTGCCAGACTTGCTTTAATTTATACCTCTCTTTCTCTCTAGTATCATTTTCTCTTCCTATCTCCTTGTTTATCGGTCACTTTTCTCGTCTCTTTTTTCTTTCTCTCCCCTCTCTCTCTCTCTCTCTCTCTCTCTCTCTCTCTCTCTCTCTCTCCCCATGTCTCTATCCTTCTATTTATTTCTCTATCGATCTGTTTATCTAATTATTCATCGATCTATCCCTGCTACCGCCTTTTTTCCCTAATTGCCGCCGATCTCTCCCTATGGCTGTTTATCTAGCCTGTCAGTCTACACTCGTCGCTATATACTGTATGTATATCTTTGTCTATCTGAGAATGCATCTCACTTGCACTTTCTTCCTTTTCTTCTTTTTTACTCCCCCCCCTCTCTCTCTCTCTCTCTCTCTCTCTCTCTCTCTCTCTCTCTCTCGCTCTCTCTCTCTCTCTCTCTCTCTCTCTCTCTCTCTCTCTCTCTCTCTCTCTCTCTCTCTCTCTCTCTCTATCTCTCTCTCTCTCTCTCTCTCTTTCTCCCTTCCTTTCAAATATCTCTCTCTTCCTTTCCTTTTCCCCCTTCTTCTCTTCATTCGTACCGTCTTTCTTCCTGTTCTCACTTTCTCTTGTCCTTCCACAATGTCCTCCCTTCACTCTTGCTTTTCTTTTCCTTTCCTTCCTCCCTCGCCCCCTTCCCATCTCCCTTGCATCCTCCTGTCAACTTATCTCCTTCTCTCCTTCCCCTCCCCTTCCCGCATATCTACCCTCCGTCTCCTTCCCTCCCTTTCCCCCTTTTTCCTCCTTCCCTCTCTCCCTCTTTCCTGCCTCCCTCCCCCCCTCCTTTTTTCTCTCCCTGCCTCCTCTCTCCCCCTGTCCCTCCGCGCCCTCTCCCCCACGAAGCGTCAGATCAACTTACGAGGAGCTGACTAAGTAAGGCGCAGAAACCTCCCTTCAAACGTCTTTCCAATATGGATTTCCCATTCTCATACTTTAGCTCCCACAGGCCTCTCTCCCTCCCCTACCTCCGTCAGTCCTCTCTCCCCACCCCCTCGCTCCTACCTCTCTTAGACCTCCCCCCCTCCCGCCTCTTCCCTCCTATCTACCCTCCTCGGACCCCCTCCCCACTTCCCTTCCCCCACTATCTCTACCTTTCTAGG
>BOPN01012465.1:0-2500 GCA_017312705.2 Penaeus japonicus | reverse complement strand
ATTATCCCCCTATAAAGGCAAAAGGGGAGCGGGGGGGGGGGGTGGTAATGAGCGGCCTGTCTCGGTCAGGAGAGGATATCTGCCTCAACTAACACCCAGTCGACACGCGATGTTTGCCTTGATGGCTGCTGCCTCAATCTTTACCTTTTTTTATTTAGTTGTTTATTTGTTTTTTGTTTTTTTGTTTTTTGTGGCTGCCTCATTCTTTACCTTTTTTTTTATTATTATTTATTCTTTATGGCTGTCTCATTCTTTGTCTTTCATGAATTCTGTACTTTTTTTTTCTTTTTTTTATTTATTATTTGATTTTCATTCTCACCCCCTTTTCCTTTTCTTTCTTAACAACAATAATAATGAAGATGAATGTAGTAATTGTATTGAAAATAATAATGATGATAACAATAATGATAAAAATAATAATAATGAAAACAATAATGATAAAAATAATAATCTCAATAATAATACTAGTCAAAATCACCAAATACCATTAACTAACATTAGCAGATTAATAGTAGTAGCTTTGTATATATCCCCATTTCCATTTTAGTTAATGTTATCATTATTGGTATGATCCATCCACTACTACAACTATTAAATAATTACGTTAATGGCATATGCCACTCACACATAGTTAACCACAACTCGTGGTAAGAGCAATCTATGGAGTTAAGTAGACGGTTGTGGTAACAAGCTGTAAAATGTTAAAATCCTTTTAGCGAGCACAGCCTAACCTCTTCATTAGGTTTGACATTAATTAGAACATTTTACCCAAACATCCGCAGTAGCAATATAGATATTATATGAAGTTTATTACAGTTCTAGATGATGGTAGACTACTAATGATAATGATAGTTATGATAAAAATTATGATAATAATTTTGATCACAAAAAGAAGTCGCAGCTCCTTGATAATACAAATGATTAAATTAGCTGCGTTTTATATAATTCTAACGTTATTTTTCTCAGTAAGACCTACAATTATAGATATACTTAGCTGTAACAAGAGCAACTTCCTTGAATTATACACAGACACACACAAAGACATTCGCTCTGGTCTCTAAGTATTTAATACTAAGAATAGAGGGACACTTTTCATCTAAATTGATATTTATTAGAAGTATCATGTGGGGATAAATAAGCATGTCAGGTCCGAGACAAAAGGATCTTGTTGACTAGTATTCCATAATCTTTGTGATTTGCACTTTGAATCATTGATTGACATTATGTAACAAAGTTCGAAGGCTGAGTAGGTGCTTAAAAGGAGGATTAAGTGATAATAAAGATACACGTCCACAGAAAAGAAGAGAGTGTAGCAAAACGAATAAAGCGAAAAGGAAGAAAGGAAGAACGATAATCATGATAATTATAACAACAAGAACAATGTACCCAGTCCTTATTTCTCTCTCCATTCCCCCTCCTTAACAGAGAGAGACACAAGCTCACATTAAAATCAACGATGATAACATGATGACAACACTGATAAAATTAATAACAGTTATGGTAGCAGTAGGCACAGTACTTGATTATTAATCTAAAAAGAACCTGGGACACTGTTTATGTCTAGCAGATGTTAAACGAAAATAATGAGATAAAAGATCACAAAGAAACTGAACGTAAAGCGAAACAAAACTAGAAATAGAAAATTATAATAGTTATGACTATAATGATAATGATAAAAATAATGATGATGATGATAATACTAATCACTATAACAAAATTGAAAATGATGATAACAATGATGATTAGGACGATGATGATAATAATAATAATAATGATGAGATAATTATGATATTAATTATGATGATCATAACGATAATAGGGTTAATAATAGTAATGAAAAGAATGATGACGATAATGATAATGAGGGTGATGTTTACAATGATGGTGATTAAAATTATATAATGATAATGATAATGATGAAAACAATCATAATCCAATCAATAAATCGATATTCAGCAAAATGAAAACCCACCAGCAACTCTTTCCATTTTCTCCGTCATCTTCCTCGGTCGAAGGAAATACAACCCCATGAATTACACAGCTGTGACAGCAATAAAGAAATCATTAAGAACAATAACAATAATAATAATGAAATATCAAGATACGAAATGTCGAAAAAAACCCATTACAGGTGTTACTTATTTCCCCGACCTGCTCCTTGCCACATAGACAGAGAGGGAGAGAGAGAGAAAGAGAGAGAGATAGACAGACGATCCCCCCCCCCTCCCACCAGAAATGTACAAAATGAATAGATAATGAATAAATAGAATAAAGAGTATAAACCCTATCGTAACAACAAGAAGAATCCATAATAACATTATTCAAAATGTTGAAAACAAACCCCGACAGCTCTTTCTCTCCTTCCTCTTCCTTGCTAGAAATAGAGAAACGAAAAACCCACAAGAGCTACCCCCTCCTCCTCCTCCCCTTCCCCTTCCCCTATACCCCACACCCCATCCCCCCATAACCCCACCCCACCCCGTACTCCCTCCTCCAACAC
>BOPN01012464.1:5000-7500 GCA_017312705.2 Penaeus japonicus | reverse complement strand
CATATTTTCATTTCTTTCAAAATGAAGGTCCCGACTAAAACAGTGTTAAGGGTTTTGTTTTCTTAATGTTTTTACCTGTATCTTAATCGTAATGTCTGCATAATCAATGCCCGTGTGACACTTTCTAATCACGGGTTCTCCTTTTACAAAACAATCAACCCTTTTGGGTCTAGTGTTATTTAGATCTCGGATAAATCAACGCCGAATTAAATGAATTCCTAAGTTCGTGAAGTAAAAGTAATATACAGTATATGTACTTTTTATGACCCGCATGTACTGGATATCTTACTTTCCACTCTTTCGCTATTTTCTTGTTCCTCATTTATCTAGTAAGAGACACGCGGAAGATTCCCCTCCTCTACTCGGCTTACGTAAAGTAAAACGACTTCGCTGTAGGGCAAGCCTCTAAAAAGCCGAGATTTTGGCAAACTCATTGAAAAACTTTTGGAGTTCTAAATCTTCCCTATTGTCTTGAAACTTTCCCAGCTGTACAAGTGATATGTGTGTGTGTGTATATATATATATATATATATATATATATATATATATATATATGTATATATATATATGTATATATATACATATGTATATATATATATATATATATATATATATATATATATATATATATATATACATATATACATACATACATACAGACATACATACATACATACACACACACACACACACACACACACACACACACACACACACACACACACACAAACACACACACACACACACATATATATATATATATATATATATATATATATATATATATATATATATATATATATATATATATATATATTCTAGGAGACTAGAATAGAAACTGTAAAATCGCATTTTCGATCGCTTAACTTCCACATTTTCACTCTACATTTCTAACGCCAGAAGACACATACAAAACACATACAGAAGGAAAAAGAAATTACGCAGATCATGCACACACACATACACACACGCACACACACACAAACGAAACAATTAGACAACCAAAATGACAAAATATAATAACTATAATAAAAAAAGAAAAAGAAAAAAATTTCACTAGAATTGTCATTGCATAACAAAGCACTGGCACGAAACACTGTACCATGCAACAGGATAAGAAGGACTCGTAAAAGACCCACTGTCCCCTTTAACGTATCCTCTCGGCATCGTAGGAACAAGTGAAGGTGTTATTAAGTAATCTATGTCCTATCGGGCTGGACGACTGGCCGGTGCTGATGCAGAAACTTTTCTTTAAAAAACTGACTCTTTTAGGTATGTTTCCGTGATTGCTCCTTCTTGAATTATGTTTTGTTATTTTGCATGGTGTTACTTATTTTAGTTATTTTTTTGGTTTGTATCGTTTGTTTTATTCTTTTTATCCCAATTCCTTATCTCATCTTACGATATCCTGTCTTTTATTATTCTTTATATTCTCGTCTCTTTTTATTCATTTGACTTTCTGTATGTCATCCCTTCTCTTCATTTCATATTTGTTTCAAAATCATATATATATATATATATATATATATATATATATATATATATATATATATATATATATATATATATTGCTAGGTTCGTTGCATAAGTGAAAAAAAGCATTGTTGGAAATTCCTATTTCTTTTCAGTCGATGCGTCACGAAGAATCTCTTGAGGTTCATTGCAAATGCACGAAAATGTTGAGCTTCGCCTCGTATTTCTTTTCGAGCAAGAGATCTGACAAGAAACGAAGAAAAACTTTATTGGGTTTTGTATCTTTGAATCAATCATGTCATTTTTATTATCATATCACTCATGTCTCCCATTTCATCTCGAGGTAACTCAGATATCTTATTTCAAAATTTTCACTCACAAGAAAGCCGCGTTATCTACAGACCATAAATTACTACATTGGCTAAAAATTGCATCCCCACGCAAGCTACAATTCAACATTCATTATCCCATTTTATCTACTTATATATCGATCTATCTGTCTATTATATGTGTATGTATCTGGTGATTCGGTTTCTTATAACAGGTCGTGTCAGTTGCACATTATGTAGCTTGACGTCAAATTCTCAGTAAGCCGCTAATGGCAAGGGCTTTCGCTGGTATTATCTATTTTGGTATTTTTCGTAATTTTGTTGTAGAAGCGTGTAGTGTGGATTTTTTACCCCTTTAAAAAATCAATTTTAGATAAATTATACTAGTAAACAAAAGTCGTCCTTGTTTTAATTTCTTATCAATTGACAAGTTGTTTTTTTATGGCAAAATAAAGGCCATTTTAACACGTTCATGATTTCGCCAATACCGTATCAGCCACTTAAATCTTTGCAACTTACCTAGTTTCGATAAAGGGCGAGAGAAAGGGAGAGAAAGAAATAATGAGATAGATAGATAGATATGGAGAGAAAGAGAGAGAGAGAGAGAGAGAGAGAGAGAGAGAGAGAGAGAGAGAGAGAGAGAGAGAGAGAGAGAGAGAGAGAGAGACCAAGAAAGAGAGAGAGAGAGAGAGGGAGAG
>BOPN01012461.1:0-2500 GCA_017312705.2 Penaeus japonicus | reverse complement strand
TGTAGTTTCACATTCTTTCTCTAATTATTTTTTGATAAAAATGATCCATATTTAGAAGGAAAAAGAATGCAAATACATTTTGGGGAAAAATAATCTTCCAGACGCTCAGACTTTTGCCGAAGTATCTATTCACATTTTATTCGCATCATTAGTAGGTTTTTATTGTTGTTATAATGATAACGACAAAATAAAAATAACTCTTATCATCATTATCATAATCATAATAACAATCATAAAGATAAGAATAATCATTATCATTGCAGAATGTTTATCTTAGGTACAAGTACTTAATCAAGAATCCTATATCATTTGAGTTGATGAATCCTAATTGTTAATAAATTCAGTCAGGCGTATTCCTAATGATAAGACAAAGAGACAAGGCTGCAGTGCAACTCTTGAAACCACAATTCATGGGTGAACCTCACAGCTGTTCTCCGAAATAAGTTAGATTAAATAAATTTCTTGCAAAGTTAATCGCGTTTGCAATACCCTGCAGCGTATACGTTTGACAGACCTGGGCATCTCGGCAAATATATACAGATATATAAAGTTCATGCATAAATCCAGGTAAGTCTAATCATGAATCCAAGGGAATTCATGCATATATTCACTTGGACTTAAGACCGACGAAGTGAGCTTAATCAGTTTATTAGCGAACAAAGGAATCATGAATCAAAAACAATATTTTAAATGTTTTTTTCTTTTTTTATATTTTACGGAATTAATCTGTGTAAGTGTGTATGTCTGATAATTTGTATCTATCTCTATTTTATTTTAAACTATTGTTATCTATTAAATCTGAATATACATTGTTTCTTTACTTATTCCTTTTTTTCAAAAATCTTATTTTATCGCTTATTCATATATTCATTTATATGTTTTCATTCATCTATCTCTTTAAATATACCTATTAACTTATCAATTCTCTTTCACCGTGTCTCAACGCACAAGCTCGTTTTCTCTCATAATTAATTTATATTATCAATTTCATCGAAATGTATACCTATAGACTTACAGGTTTTTCTACCATTCTAGCTCCAAGCACATCCTCTCTTATCTTATCATTTCATTCATTAACTCCACCAAGGAAAATGTGTTTCTGTTGACGCCTATTAATCTGGATCAGCATCTGGATCCAGAATGAAACACAAATACACACATAACACCTACATACATGTATATACATATATATGTATAAAATCTTGGCCATTGGTCGACGTTTGCGTTGGTTAGTTTATCTATCAATTTCTCTTTGCGCCTTTAGTTGTTTAATATTCATTTTCTGAGATTACTGCACAGATTGTTTCATTATTTATTTGCTTCGTTATATCCATTTATTCTCTGACCACACAGACTTAGTCATCGTGTATTCCCTTATTCCATCTTACCGCACAGCCTGCCTCGTCGCTTCCGTCGGCGCAGTCCTCGTCGCCGTCGCAGCGCCACGACGCGAGGATGCAGAAGTTCTCTTTGGCGCACTTGAACTGGTTCTCGAAACACTCCACCTGAGCATTTTTATTTTCATGAATATTATGAAGAAAATTAGGAAAATAGATAATGGGGAAGAGAAGTAGATGAAACGAAAGGAGATGATGAGAATGAAGATGAAGATAATGAAAAAGAGGAAGAAGAAAGCTAATGAAAAAAGGAAGAGAAAGAAGGAGAGGAAGATAAGAAGAAGAAGAAAAAGAAAGACGAGATGAAGAATGAAAAGAAAAGGAAGAAAGGGCAAAAAATAGGAGAAAGTGAAGACAGAGAAGGGGGAAATAAAATAAAAAATAAAAATAAAAGGAGCAAGGAGAAGTAGGAAGAAGAACTGCCTTCGGGCTATCATTCATTTTCAGTGCATATGAAGAGGATTTTTTTCCCCTATTTATTTTTTCATGCATTTATTTTAGGTAATGTAATATCACTCGAGATAAAACGGAAGCGTAGATGAATATGCAGTGGTAATTATTACGTGAGGAATACTAATTATTATGGGAAAACATACGACATAAAATAAAAGAAAAAGAAATGAAGAAGAAGAGAGAAAAAAAAAAGAAAAAAAGAGCAGAATAGAAAAAAATATATGAATAAAAATAGCACGACAACCCACCAGCCTTACCGTTGGAAGCACCAGTTCTGTTGTAAATTGAGGCGTTTCCGTCGTCGTTTCGGGCTCCTGTGTCGGGATTTCGGTCTCGGTTGCACAATCACGCTCGTCAATGCGATCCTTGCAGTCTGCAATACCATCACAGACCCTGTCCCGCGGTAAACACAAAGTACCGCAAGGGAACGTGTTTTCCCCGCAATTCAGCTGAAAAGGATATGAATCTATTGTGATTTTTGTATCGGGAGATGACGTGGGGACAACACCAACATACGAATGTGTGTGAAGAGAAAAGACACAAATACGGGGGAAAGAAAATCATACGTAGACTTACATATATATATATATATATATATATGTATATATATATAGATATATATATATATATATATATATATAAATATCTAT
>BOPN01012460.1:7500-10000 GCA_017312705.2 Penaeus japonicus | reverse complement strand
TTAAGGGAATGAGTTGCATGTAGTTGTTGATTAATAATTTTTATAGTCAATTGTGTATCTAGACTAATTAAACTATTTCCAGATATCCACGGAGTTATTGCATGTGAGAGGGTAGGACAGAACTACAACAATCAGGCATTACATGAGAACATGGAATTTCCCCTTTCACGTGCAGCCAGGTGATGGAGTGCATCCTTACTTTACTTTTCTTATAAGTATAGAGAGACAAGTATTAACGAGGGTGAAAACAGGAAGGGAAGAAGGAATGGGAGAAGGTAGTGGGAAGGAAGAAACTTGAAGAGAAGGGAAAAGAGGGCCGGGTGTGAGACTAAGGCTTCGCTCAGACGGGCGAGCTTTTATTTGTCAAACTTTATTTAGTGTGACGTCAGAAATGGAGAAACCGCGAAGGCTCGCCACGAAGCTTTGCTCGCGGTTTCTTCATTTACTCGCGGGTTCTCCGTTTCTGACGTCACTTTGAGCAAACGTTACCGAACAAAGAAGCGATATTTTACGAAAGTTATTATGATGAAGGGTCTGTTAAAGAACAACAAAAACATACTAATGATAATTTGTATATACATGATTGACAACTAATACACTAAGTGAAATACAGGTTGTCCGTCGAACATTTATATCTTTTACCGTGGTTGAGTGGATAAATAGGGAAATACATAAAAAAAAGAAAAGAAAAGAAAAATGCTTACTAATGCATAATTGAATTATTACAGCCTCGGAATGATCTAACTGGCCATTTTTTTCTTTAAGAATACTTGCTCAAAGGCCCCACCTATGGAAGTTGTTCATATGGTTTACTTAATATCTTTGAAACTTTAAAACAGACTAATCTGCCTATGGAATTATAAACGGCGATTTTATTGCGGTTTGGAAACTGATTCTGTAAAAATGTCTGTTTCATATTATTTCATCCAAGTATATGCATTTTTTTCTTGGAATGTGACAAGCTGGTTGGGGTTTGCGTGGGCGTAAATGTGTGTGTGTGTGTGTGTGTGTGTGTGTGTGTGTGTGTGTGTGTGTGTGTTTGTCACATATGCATGAGGGAATCTCTTCGTTTTTCACGTAAGAACTGGTTCATGTTCGACATACGCATTCACCCAGTGTTTTGTTTTGTAATTGCCGAATACATCATTGGATAATCATGAAAGATTGATCTCATTCCGGAGACACTTTTCCACATTTGTAGCATACTGGCGTGATACTTAAGGGATGATGATATCCTTATTGTTTGTATTTTTTACGATTATTCGAATAGAGTATGATAAATACACTTAATATATGCATTTTCATATTTTATATATAATCCTTTATTATTTAGCGTAATAAAATATTCCACAGGTTTGTAAAATATAAACTAAAAACTCTTCGTTTTGTTCACACTATTATTTTGAAATACGAAGAGATCACATATAATTAATACGTATTATATCTCTCAAACTCAATCAATTACCTTATCAGTTAAACATCCAATCAATCTTCAATAGTCATTTAATGTATCACTTATATCTGCCATTCCACTTATAGAAACAGGCTACAATTATCGGGCCACAAATCACGGGCACACGCACACGCACACGCACACTCACACCCACACGCACACACATACGCACGTGCACACGTACACATACACACACACACACACATTTATATACATAAATATATATGTATATATATATACATATATACATATATATATATATATATATATATATATATATATATATATATACATATATATATTTGTATATATATATATATATATATATATATATGTATATATATACATACACACACATACACACAGACACACACACATACACACAGACACACACGCATACACACAGACACACACACACACATACACACACACACACACACATTTGCGTACGAATGTACTGTCGGTTACATAAGGAACGGGTACACGAATTTTAAGGGTCGAGCGGTTGGTACCCCTGGAATTTTAAGGGAATAAGTTGCATGTAGTTGTTGATTAATAATTTTTATAGTCAATTGTGTATCTAGACTAATTAAACTATTTTCAGATATCCACGGAGTTATTGCATGTGAGAGGGTAGGACAGAATTACAATAATCAGGCATTACAAGATATCTTAGCCAGGTGATGGAGTGCATCCTTACTTTACTTTTCATATAAGTAGAGAGAGATACAAGTATTAAAGTGGGTGAAAACAGGAAGGGAAGAAGGAATGGGAGAAGGTAGTGGGAAGGAAGAAACTTGAAGAGAAGGAAAAAGAGGGCCGGGTGTGAGACTAAGGCTTCGCTCAGACGAGCGAGCTTTTATTTGTCAAACTTTATTTGGCGTGACGTCAGAAATGGAGAAACCGCGAGGGCTCGCCACGAAGCTTTGCTCGCGGTTTCTTCATTTACTCGCGGTTTCTTCATTTACTCGCGGGTTCTCCGTTTCTGACGTCACTTTGAGCAAACGTTACCGAACAAAGAAGCGATATTTTACGAAAGTTACTATG
>BOPN01012460.1:0-2500 GCA_017312705.2 Penaeus japonicus | reverse complement strand
ATGATATTTATAGTGATAGTGTAATAACAACAGTAATGGCGATGATGATAACGATAGTGATAATGATAACAATGATGACAATGACAATGATAATAATTACCATGATTTAAGTAGTGATAACAAGACGATTAGGATAATAAAAGGTATGATAATAGTAAAGATAACGATATAAATTATCATAAACGAACAATTGTAATAATTAGGATAATGATGATAGTAATACTACTACAACTATTTTGATGATCATAATAGCAATTATATTATTAATATTATCATACATACATACATAGATATATACATACATGCATATATATATACATATATATACATATATATATATATATATATATATATATATATATATATATATATGTATATATGTATATATACATACATACATATATATATATATATATATATATATATATATATATATATATATACATACATATATATATATATATACATACATACATACATATATATATATATATATATATATATATATATATATATACACACACACATATATATATATATATATATATATATATATATATATATATATATATATATATATATATATATATATATATATATATATATATATATATATATATATATATATATATATATACATATATATATATATATATATATATATATATATATATATATATATATATATATATATATATATATATATATATATATATATATATATATATATATATACACACACACACACACGCACACACTATATATATATATATATATATATATATATATATATATATATATATATATATATATATATATATATATATATATATATATATATATATATATATATATATATATATATATATATATATATATATATATATATATATATATATATATATATATATAACTTTCTAAATACCATTAAATATCATCATAATTCTAAATATCTAAATATCATTATTCTTATTTTCTTTATGTTTGCCTGTGACTATGGTATTATTAATAATTATCATCATTTTGTTGTGTCCATAATAATAATCGTTTTTATTAATATGTTGGCATGTGATTTTACATAAATTCATTTCCGAAAAGGGGAAACTCTGAAAATGTTATATTTGTCCAAAATATATGAATCATGGATTAATTCATTGTCATTCCATGTAATATTGCAAACCCCATATTTCATGCAACAGTTAGGAACATATTCTTCAGCTTTAACACCTGATGCATTATGTGTTATGCACGCATACACGAGGAGGGGATAGGGAACCGTAGATTTTTCCCTTTAATGTATTATATGGTAAGCGTGAGTCGGGAAATGGGGGCGAATGAGGGAAGGCAGCACAGGAATACGTATGAAATGGAACTAGGGAGAGAGAGATGATAATTATATAAAATAATGAGGGATATATATATATATATATATATATATATATATATATATATATATATACATATATATATATATATATATATATATATATATATATATATATATAGAGAGAGAGAGAGAGAGAGAGAGAGAGAGCAAGAGAGAGAAAGAGAGAGCAAGGAAGGAAAATACAGCCAGAATTACAGAAAGAACCCTAGCATAATTACAAGCAAAACCGGAAACAAAATGAAACAGACCTACAGAGAGACATCGGATGGAGAGGGAGAGGGTGAGGGGGGGGGGGTAAGGATACACAAGGTGCAACAAAAGCCATCCTTCCTGCCTGCCTGTGTTGCACCACGGGAGCAGCCTGCTTCAATGAAGGGTCGTTAGGGCGCCACGTTCTCCTCGCTTAATTGAGTCATCAGCTGAGAGAAACGGTGGTTGCCGTTGATGGTGGTAATAATACATAGTTTATTGAGTAATCCTTTGGTTGCAGGGCTGAATTGGAGCATTGCGTGGATGATCGAAGAAAGTGATAGAGAAAGAGAGAGAGAAAGAGATACAGAGCGAGAGCGAATGAGAGAGCAAGAGAAAGAGAACGAGAATGAGAGCAAGAGCAGAAAGAGAGGGAGAGAGCGAAGATAAAAAAAAATGGATGATCGAAGAAATTGAAAAAGAAAAAGAGGGAGAAAGAAAGATGGAGCGATAGCGAGAAAGAGAGCGAGAGAACGAGACAGTGAGAGCAAGAGAGAGAAAGAAGTCAATAAAGGCTGAATTGGAGCATTGCGTGGATTATCGAAGAAAGTTATATAAAGAGAGAGAGGAAGAGAGATAGATCGGGAGAACGTAAGCAAGAAAAAGAGCAATAGAGGGAGCATGGGAGAGCAAGAGAGAAGGAGAGATAGATCGGGAGAGCGAGAAAAAGAGCAAGAGACCGAGAATGAGAGAGAATGAAAGAGGAAGAGAGAGAGAGAGATAAGGAAATAAAGAAATGATCGGAAAAAAAGATATAAAAAGAAAGACAGAGAGAGAGCGAGAACAAGAAAGCGAGAGCAAAAAAAAGAAAAAGAGTGGGAGAAAAGGGAAGAGGATGAACTCGGTAACTATGTTCATATATAT
>BOPN01012459.1:0-2500 GCA_017312705.2 Penaeus japonicus | reverse complement strand
AAAGAGATAAGCCGCATAAGTCTGGCTTGCCTGAAGACCTTTCATGTGGGGCCTCATCCAACGGCGATGAATCACCTGCTATTAGTCTGTACGACGTCTGAAATGGCCATGTCGTGTCCTAAGATCCTCCCCAACCTTACCCTCTACCCCCTATCCCTTATCCCCCACCCCTTATTACCCCCTACCCCTATCCCCTACCCCCTATCACTTATTACCCCCTACCCCTACCCCCTACCCGCAGCCCTCTCCCCGAGTTGCGTATAAAATAACTCACTGAGTGGTCTTTTCTCATTCCTTCAGATATATATATATATATATATATATATATATATATATATATATATATATATATATATATATATATAAAAGGCTTCATCAGGTCTCGGTATGTTTTATTACTTTTTTTCTTTTTCTTTCATTGTTCTACTAGTTTTTTTTTCTTTTTTCTTTTTTTTTACCCCTTTTTTCTGTTTTTCATCTTCTTCTCTTTTATTTCTTCTTTTTTTCTTCTCTTCTTTTCCTTCTAGCTTTGCAAATCAACAAAAGTAAATAGGCACATGTTGATCTCAAAGATATTTTCAGTCTATTGTTATGATGAAATAAGGATGGCAGTAATTCTTTAATAAAAATTGTCCTAATATGGCATTGATAAGATACGGGTTATGAAAAGAAAACCAAAGAAATGAAAAGGTAATAATTTTGAATATAAATATAACTTAATGATAATGACAAAAATGTTGGTATGGCAATCGAACACAAAACAGTTATGAAAAAAGATAAATAAAACTTTTTACTGATCCACTATTTGCAGATAATTTTATTAATCATTACTATTATTATTGTTATTATTATCATTATTATTATTATTATTATTATCATTATTATTATTATTATTATTATTATTATTATTATTATCATTATTATTATTATTATTATTAACATTATTATTATTATTATTATTATTATTATTATTATCATTATTATCATTTTTATTATTATTATTATTATTATTATCATTTTTATTATTATCATTATTATTATCATTATTATTATTGTTATTGTTATTATTATTATCATTACTATTATTATTATCATTTTTATCATTATTATTACTATTATCATCATTATTATTACTGTTATCATTATCATTATTACTACTACTATTATTATTATTATCATTGTTACTATCATTATTGTTAATATTATTATTATATATTTTTTCTTTTTTTAATTGATTAATTAATTATTATTATTTTTTTTTTACGGAGACTGCTTGTGATTCTTAACGTACAGTATCAAGAGCAAACACGTAATTTCTGATTAATGCAATACCTCATGTTCTTTCAAATACTAAGAGGTCGAATTGCAGCCCATCATTTCAAAATATGTTAGACTGAGATTATTTCCAATTTAACTAAGTTTATTTCCTTGGCGTATTAGTAACGTGACAAAAGAATTATCATTTATTGCTGTGCTCGTGACCAAGGAATATACACCTACTTTTTGTTTCTTCTTTTGTGTTTATTTATTTGTCTCACTATAGGTCTGTCTGTCTTAGGCTGTCATTGGCACACAAACACACATACACTCACACTTTTCCTCTCTTTTCCTCTCTTTCTTCCACCTAATATCCCCCCCCCCACCATTCTTTCTCTCTCATTCTCTCTCTATCTCTGGCTCTTCCCCCCCCCTCCTCTCTCTTTCTCTCTCTGATAATGATAATGACGATGATAATGATAACGATAGTGATGGTAATAACAATAGCAGGGATGATAATGAGAAAAATCATAAGCATTATCTTTAATAAATCGTTGCTACAGTTGTTATTATTATCATTATCATCATCATGGTTATCAGTTTCATTATCAGTGTTATCATGACTATCATCTTTATTACTAGTATTCGTATCATCATTATGATTGTTATCATTATTGTTATCATTATCATTACTATCATCATTATTACTAGTATCACCATCATCATATACGATGGGATACGACTCGAAAAACGATTTCCTGATTTTAAAATCAATATGAAGGAAAAGAGTTAGTAAAAAGACTGGTAGTAATAGCAATAGTAAAAATTAATGGCAACAGTATAACATATTGGTGATAATAAACGAGGTGATAATAACTAATGTCTAATGTTCATGATTAACTTAACAAATATAAAACACCCTATAACATATGCCCAGGCATACGTATATCTTATACCCAAACGGACTGTAAAAGAAAGAAAGAAAGAAAGAAGAAGAAGAAGAAGAAAAAAAAAAAACACAACATATAATGCAAGAACTCATTAAAAACATTTCTGATGCAATCTCTGGCTATGAAAGACATGTAATGATGAATGCAATATATCATACTCCGGCCACTTTCTTGCTTTTGATTTTTACATTTTTAGTAACAATCATGATGTTAATAACAATGACATTGTTAAAAAAATGACAGTGATACTGATGATAATAATAATATTTGTAATAATGATAATAGTAATAATG
>BOPN01012457.1:0-2500 GCA_017312705.2 Penaeus japonicus | reverse complement strand
CAAGCCACTCTCACCTTCCTCCAGGAGACAGACAAGCTCCTGGATGGGTGGAAGGTGAGTCTGTCGGCTCTGACTCCCGAAGTGAGGAAGTCCAAGATGGTGCTTCTTGGCTTACCTCTGATGTATGATCTTGAGGTCATCACGTCTCATCCCAAGGTGGTGGGAGCTTCCCAACTCTCCAAAAGGAAGCACCCATCCAGGCAAGTCCTGGTCACTTTGAAGAGAGCCCCAGTTGCGTCCTTAGACCTTGGCAATTGGGGCTCCTACAGCCTCAGGACATACGTTCCTGCTTCACATGCCAGAAGTACACGCACCACCAGGCCACTTGCTTTGCAAAGCCAAAGTGTGGTGTCTGAAGTCAGGCATACAGTACGGAGGTGTGCCTCAAAGCACACAAGGAGGGTAAGCGGGACACCACTGCAAAGTATCCCAACTGCCACAAAAGGCACCACGCCTGGAGCCTTGGCTGTTCTGTAAGGAAGGCTCTTCAGCGGCAAGAGGTAGTTGCAAAGTGACCAGACTTTGTTCCCACCCCTCCAGGCACTTATATCTGGGGGCAGAGCAAAGGGGTAAGGGCTCCCCCCCTCCTAAGAGGAAGGACGCACCGCCCAAAGTAAAACCACCGCCGGACACCTCCAACACAAAAGAGTTTTCAGCTCTGGTGGGAGTTCCAAGATGGAAACAGACCCGGAAGGGGTCTGGGAACACCACAAAGTCTCCCCCGAGAACGGAGAGACCAACTCTGTTTACAGAAAAGGACTTGACACTCCTGCTGACGACAGTTGTCACAGCAGTTGCAACAGCATTGGGGAGGACCAGGGAGATGAGTCCTATGGCCTCAAAACCCACTCCAACTCAAGGCGAGACTCCTCTCCCCACAATCCCCCAGGGCGAGACTTGTCTCCCCATCCAACCTGAGGAATCTGTTCGCTTCTCAGGATATCTTCCCTTTGCGCTGCCAAGTACGCAAGGCACCAGAGGTTTGATTACCCTGGTGAAGTCGACTATCCCCTGCTCCTTGATTGCCGATCCTGTGCAGAAGGCATCAAATTCCTTGCCATTGAGATCCATTTGGCCGGGGGTCCCCTCAAGCTGTAAAATGTGTATAGCAGGCCAAAATGTAGGAGCTTAGATATCAGTGAAGTCTGTGCTGCTGCGGCACATGATCCAATTCTTACAGGGTGAGACTTCAATGCCCACCACCCCATCTTGGCTCCCAAAAGGCCGCCAGGATCACTCTGGGTGCCCCTGGATGGACTAAGGTTACCAACCTCCTCTTGGAGGCCAATCTTTTCCCCCTGGACACCCGGATCGATCAGATGGGGGCCCAGTTTGCCAAAGTTTTACAATCCCCACTGGGCTCGCAGCTGAGACAAAAAGTGCAATGTCGGCTTGCATAGAACCACGAATTCTTTGCTAACAATACCTGGCTGTATCACACAGCAAGGGTACTAATACGCTTTGAGCTCAAGGAGACTACTGGTTAAGGGCATGGACCTCCCCCACCCTGACTATGTCACAGCCCCACCATGGGCATGATCCTTGATAGAGTTTTTTGTCATGAGCCTGTTAGGGAGAAAGACACAGTTCTCACTGCCTCTGTTAAGGGATGAAGCGGAAAGGAATATCGCAGCAATCACTCCAGCGGGTAGTAAAACCTATTTCATGGATGGTTCTGTAGACCCCATCACCTGCACTGCAGGTGTCGTTTTTGCAGCAAGGGGTATAACGAGAGTTATGCGGGTATCTGACAATGCCTCCTCACTCCAGGCAGAGGCAGTCACTATTATGGAAGCCCTAGCCCATGCAGCCCAGACGGACAGACATGTTGTCATACATACAGATTCTAGGGCCGCCATTGACAGCGTACAACAAAGCACGCCCCTTGATAATATTTATCTTTTGACCACGATTCTCACCATTGCTCAGAGAATCTTGGATCAGGGTAGATGTATTGCCATCAACTGGATTCCGAGCCATGATTGTATCAAAGGGAACGACTTAACCGACAGGTTGGCAGAGGAAGGTAGGAAGAAACCCTTGAGTGATCTTGTAGTGCATCCTAGCAAGGAACTGCTAAGGCGTAAAACGATGGCTTCAAGTCAGGTCAGTGCCTTGCAGCGACATAGAAAGGGAGAGAGAACCTCCCCCTCGACCAGCTGGCACTCAGACGCCACAGACTATGAGTCGCTGATACTCTCCCCCAGAATATCAAGGCGTGCTGAAGTTAGTCTTCACAGACTGAGAATAGGCTATCCTTGTACGTGGCAAATCATACCCACCATTGGGTATGATCAGATGAGTCAGCACTTATAACTGACAGAGGCCGGGCCGCCTCGTGCACTAAACTGAACTGATCCTTCAGTGACCTGATTCAGCCCTTGTTCCTACTGTCATCCTTTTTATATATATTCTTGTCAAAATTTACTTCTACTATTCATTTCTGAATTGCTTACGATATATATATATACATATATATATAAATATATATATATATATA
>BOPN01012454.1:0-11646 GCA_017312705.2 Penaeus japonicus | reverse complement strand
TGTGTGTGTGTGTGTGTGTGTGTGTGTGTGTGTGTGTGTGTGTGTGTGTGTGTGTGTGTGTGTGTGTGTGTGTGTGTTGTGTGTGTTGTGTGAAAAGTAAAAACTTGAAGTGTATAATAAAAATGAGTATAGAATTCCCAGTACAAGAGCGGAGTCAAATGTACAGAACCCGAGTCAAATGTGACACGATTTTACCCCTGGCGACACGAGGCAGGAATGTGGAAGAGGATTACATAAAAAGTAGGGCCTAAAACTGGGAAGAGGGGAGAAGAAAAGAAAAGCGGACTGGAGAAGAGGGAAGAAGGGGGAGTAGGGGGGGGGTCGTGCCCACACATGCGTAGGATTGTGTTCCTCCACATGTAATCTGCACGAGAGAGGTAACGCCACGTCCCCTCATTTGTCTGGCTGACCGAGTTCGGGCTTCGCTGCCAGCCTCCTCGGGAAGCTCTTTCGATCGGCGTTCACGAGGCCTAGTGAACGTGGAGTGCGCATTACTAAAGGATCTAGGCCTAGAGCGCCGAGGTTTAGGCGCCGTGGCATTCTCCGGGGACGAGAGGCTGTGAGTGACTGGCATTCTTGAGGTAAATTGTCACGTCCCTATGCGCGGTGCAAAAGAGGAGCGATATCCGTTACGTCTGCTAGTCGTTGGCTTCTCCCTCCAGCTTCACCTGTGCCAGTATTTCTACATCTTCCCCTAACCTCTGCCTCTAACCCTCATCTCCCCCTCCAACCTTCATCCACTACCTCCCCCTCCAAACCTAATCTTCATCCTCCACCTTCACCCCCCTCATCCTCATCCTTCACCTTCACCCCCCTCATCCTCATCCTCCACCTTCACCCCCCTCATCCTCATCCTCCACCTCCACCCTCCTCATCCTCATCCTCCACCTCCAACCCTCATCCTCTACCTCCACCTCCTCCACCAACCCTCATCCTCATCCTCCACCTCCACCTCCAACCCTCATCTTCATCCTCCACCTCCCCCTCCAACCCTCATCCTCCTCAACCTGTACATCAAGGCGTCTGTGTAGCGTCGTCGACCATTTTCTTCATTATGGAACCTGGAGATTATTGCTTCATCGTAACATTTTGTAAAATGTGCGTGACACTGATTGCTCCCGTGAGACTTGCACGCGCGCTTACGTAAGACCATCTGCTCGTTATTTGATACTGTCTCCTAGTGTTTGATCGGGAGTATTAGAATTTTACACATTTGTCATCATCGGGGCATATTCGCTGAACCATATACAGTATTTTAAGACTTTTTTATAAGTTATTGTCTATTAATTTACATTATTCTTTACCAATTCCAATATTTTTTTATTCATCTATCTTTCATGCACAGCCGTTCCCACTTCTATACAAAATATATAAAAAAACAGTGACACATTCGAGAAAAACAAGCATGCATGCAAGCACTGAACCTTAATTTCAAATTCGAAATTGCCGTATCATTAACCGTGAAATAACCGTCGCGTCCACCTCTTTCTCTCTTCCAGATTCTTACGTGCGAGAAGAAAAAAAAGTAAGATGAGGGAGCTTATCATGGCAACAATGACCAGGTGATGCCAACCATTGTTCTCCTTTTTTCCTTCTATTTTATTTCCTATTCTTTGAAGCGAGGTCTCAGCTGCAAGAATCCGGAGAGAATATTGATTGTGGTGTGCATTTAGTGTCTGGTGTCTGTGCGTGTGTGATTTTTTTTTTTGTCTGTCTGCCTGTTTTTCTACATGCCTGTCTACCTGCCTTGTACGTCTGCGTGCCTTCCTGTCTTCTAGTATCTAGATGTAACCTTAATTGTCTGTTAAGGTACCTGCCTACAAGTAGTTACTTGTGATTATGTGTCATATATGCATCTGCCTAACACTCAGAATGCTTGGCAATGCTTGCTCGTTTTTCTTTTCGTTTTGTTTTTGTTCCACAACGCCTGGCTATCTTTGCTGTCCGTCTGAAGTTGCATAAAAATAAATGCCGGCCTTTCGCCTACCTGTATATCTCTGTCCCCATTCCGGTGCCCATATGTCAATGTCTCCTTGTAAACATCTCAATCTACGTCAAGTGATAACTACTTACATATATATACTTGTCAATAATCTACCTAGGCCTACCTACACAAAGAAAAAAACACTATGTTATATATATACATACATACACACACACATGCGCACACACACACACACACACACACACACACACACACACACACACACACACACACATATATATATATATATATATATATATATATATATATATATATATATATATATATATATAAATAATTGTTTCTTGCCTGTTGTCTTTGCCAAGCATGACCTATCCCCTCCTCCTCTTCCTACCTCCCACTTATCCCTTCCTCATCCCGGCCGGCACTCCCCCCTCCCTCCCCGTGCGTCCAGCGCCCACCTCGCCGCCGAGCCGTCTCCGTTGCCATGCCAGCCTGCATGCACTCCGCCCGAAAGCGCAAGCGCGTCCTTTCGCCTGACCGCGACGACCCGCGAGTTAGAAGGCGCCAGGATTGATCTTCACGTGTAATGACGAGGTGGTGAGACGACACAATGGTCCGGCAGTGACGGATGGTCGTGCCCGGGTCGTACCTCGCTGCTCGGGACACCTCGACGCCCTGACTTCTCGAGTCGTGGCATCTCCCTCTCTTTTAGACTTCCCTTTCTTCGCTTCTCATTGTGTTGCTCTTCGTCTTTCCCTCTCTATATCCCCCTCGTTTCCCCTCTTCTACTTCTTTTCCTCTTCCTTTTTCCATACCATTTACTATTCGCTGGCCGTTCTTGCCTCCGTCTCGAGTGAAATGGGGGCGAACAAGTAAGCATAACGGAAAACAAAAGAGGGCTGGGATGCGAGGAAGAAGAGAAAGATAAAGAAGATAATGAAGAGAATTCAGTCTGTCTCGAAGAAGGCAGAGATAGTAAAAGGGGATCGTAAGCTAGATGAGAGGAGAGGCAGGTGAGTAAGTCCCACGACCACACTCATTAGGTCAATAACACCTGTTCACCTGTTCTACAAATTCCTAAAAAACACACACACCAATCATTACCGAGACCCCCCGCCCCCCCCTCTAACTCCCCAAGTGTCTAGACAACGTTCCCTATCGATTATTCATCTAAAGCCACGAAGCATTTCGCCTTCCATCACAAGGACGGTGCAATGGCCATTTTCGACTACCACAATCCTTTCTGTCCTCAGAGCCTCGCACGCATCAATCCGGGGATTAAAGAAATAACTAATCCGATTTGGGGCTAAAAGAAAAATCACTTGAAGGAATCGGGAGAGGAAGGAGAGACGGGGAGAGGAGGAGATGGAGAAGGAAGGAGAGACGAGATGCAGAAAAGGAGAGGGGGGAAAAGGGCTAGGGAAGAAAAGGGAGGGTGAGGGGAGAGGGAAGGAAAAGGGAAAAGGGAAAAGGGAGGGGAAGAGGGAGAGGGCAGAGGCGAGAGGGGACTGAAGGAGTGAATGAGAGAAGAGGAAAGAGGAGGGATAAGACGAGAGGTGAGGGGACAAGAAAAGGGAAGTGAAGACGAAGAGGGGAGGGAAGAGATGAAAGACAAGGATGAGGAGAAGCAAAGGGAAGATGAGGAGTGGAAAAGGGAAGCAGAGGAGAAAGAGAGGAGAGAGGAGGGGAGAAGGATGGAGATGGTAGCGATAAGGAAAAGAAGGGAGGGATGAGGAGAAGAGAGGAACGAAAGAGAGGAGACGAAGGGAGGGATGAGGAGAAGAGAGGAACGAAAGAGAGGAGAAGAAGAAAGGGAAGAGGGAGTTGGGGGTGGAAGGAGGGGTTGGCCAGGTTGTGGGGAGCGACAGAGTGGCGACTGCCAGGCACAGTGGGAGGTAAAAATCTGTCATGGCCTTCACTTAACATAACACCAGCAGATGCCACGTCCTCAAAATACCGGCGTGGAAAAAATACGAACTGAGTGACTTTGGAAAAAAACACTCTTCGCCTGTCACTAATATGTGTAATGGTCCACATGGCCGCTCGACACGACATCAGATCATCATCACAACTCATCATATTGGCGTCAAACCAACCGCCCCCCAACCCCCCGTTCACCCTCAACCCCTCTCCTCAACCTTTCCCCTTCCATTACACCTTTTTCCTCCTCCCTTGCTCTTCACCCTTCCTCTTTCCTCCATTCTTTACTGTGTATACCCAGAGATAACAGACACACACACAGACATACACATACACATGCATGCATGCACACACACACACACACACACACACACACACACACACACACACACACACACACACACACACACACACACACACACACACACACGCACACACACGCACACGCACACGCAGACACACGCACACACACACACATATGGATATTTATACACACATGACGCATGCATACATATGTACATAGAAACATGCATATACATGAGAGTCAAAGACACCTACGTGATGGAAGACGCGGGAGAAATTTGGTTAATTCCTTTTTCTTCTTCATTTCAACGAGGACGTGACCCTCGTGCCAGCGCTGCGAGGAGCCTCATTTTAACTTTATGTATTCCATGTGTAATTGGATAGTCAGGAAGTTTTTTTTTTCCTCCAATTAATGCGGAGTATTCAGGGAATATTGCTAATTACTCGCCCTCTCAAGAAGTCATTATTATGTAATATCCTTTATAGTCTTCTGTTAGAATGATATGAAATAGGGCTTATTAAATTACTACTTTTTAATAATGTTTCGAAGTTCATGTAGGATGCTGGTTAGTCTTTAGAAAAGAATAATTGAAGCGGTAATGAATAGGAGGGGGTAGCTTAATAGCACTGGTTAAAATGCATATGATAAATGCATAATATAAAGTGAGTTTTGAAGCAGGCGCAAGTCGTGACCGATCTAAAGAGAAAAAAATGGAAAGGCGTGACAAAGGCAAGGGCAAATATAAGCAGAGTCTGTGGGAGAAGAAGGAGGCGAGGGTCGAGGCAGGGGGCGCGAGAAAGGCGTCTGGCCACATCCCCAGAATGGTCCTCTAGCGAGAAGCAGCAAACAAATGACCTGGTTGGAAGTTGCCGCACAAATGAAATAGTCGCTGGAGCTGGAAAAGCCATTAGGGAACAGCGAAGGAGGGAAGGAAAGAAAGAGGCAGACAAAGAGACAGGGAGACACACTGACTGACAGACAGGGTGTATGACGAGGGAGAGGGAGAGGAACTGGGATTGGGACTGGGACTGGGAGAGGTAGGGGGGATAGGGAAAGGGGAAGGGGGAAGGGGAGGGAGAAGGAGAGCGAGAGGGAGAGCAAGAGCGAGAGCTAGAGCGAGAGCGAAAGCGAGAGGAAGAAGGAGAGGGAGAGAGAGGAGAGAGAGACAGATAGACAGACTTTCTGTCAGTCTGTCAGTCAGAGAGAGAGAGAGAGAGAGAGAGAGAGAGAGAGAGAGAGAGAGAGAGAGAGAGAGAGAGAGAGAGAGAGAGACTCAAAGAAAAAGGCAGAGAGGGATAGAACAAGAGAGGTAAAAGAGGGGAGGGAGGAAGAGGGAGGGAACATATTATTTTACATTACGATTTGCCCGGGAACTCCATGATTTACTTGACCATGTTTGCCGTAATAACACATCTATGCAGAAAATAGATTTTATAAATGATATGGAAAGGATAGTAACGGATTCAGTATTCGATTAAAGGGCATTTACTAATTGCTTCCACTTCCACAGTCATATTCTTTCCAAGTCACACACACCAGCTGTGGCCCAGGTCATATTTTTATTTTTTTCTGCTCATAGGCCTAACTTCAATGACGGCAACGTGTTGGTCTTTCCTTACGTCTTTAGAGAATTATTTTGATGGTTTGTCGGTTTACTTTCCTTTCTTATATCAGGACCTCCGAGCAATACAGATGTGATGTAACATAAAATGCCCCCGGTGACTTTATATAGTATCATATTTGCCATTTGCTACATTTGCTGTTAATTTCATTCATGTGGATTTGCTGCGTCGTCGGAAGGAGCAGATGATTGCAAAATGACGAAGGTGAAATAGTAGGGGCACGAATGAAGTCGTTATTCACGCCTTAGCAACCCTCCTCCCCGCTCAGTGTGGACGAGAATTGGTGCATTATTAAAAGTTTTGTTTCAGCAGAGAGGGTGAGGCTAGACCTTGGGGTCACCCCGCGCGTCCGTGGCGTGGAAGCTGAGATATGAGAGGACTTTGCTCTCTCTGCTCCCACACATTTTCCGGGACTCTGCCACGGCCTCATAAAAAGCGGCGACTTACCAGGGGGGGAAGGGGCAGAGTGTGAGTTTGCTCGAGCGACCCCTAAAGGGCTCGATAGGATGCGCGTATCATTCGCCAGAGTGCGGGAGCGGTTCGAGTTGAGGCGCATTTCATAATGACTTGCCGAGAAGGTCTCTCAAGTGTTGACCTCTTGTCCTGCGCGGGCTCACGTGGACGCGGGGGTGACAGGGTGTCAGGAGACGTTGGGGAGCATGAAGAAGTTATGGCTATATTTCCTGACGTCAGTCGCACACCGTCAGGAGCTGTGGGAAGTTTTTGACGTTGAGGGATGGCTCGAGAACAGTCAAAAGTTGCTCCATTTCGTGGCGCAAGTAAAATCAACTTTGCAGTGCGTTATGAATCATGCAATACGGAGACGGAGAATGGTATTCACCAATGAATACATATTAGGTTCATGAGTATGATATTGATGTGCGCGTATCTCCATATGTAGCGTATGCGATTGCGTGTGAGTAATCAAAATTTTGGGATTGTATGATAAAATGTGCGGCTAATTGCTGTGCAGATCATAAATTGTTTCCCAGGTTTGTGATGATGAAATATTCATTCGGATCAGGTGCTATAATTTGGAATCATATAGTACTGTTTATATCATCATTAAATGTTTAAATGGACAAATACCCACCGTTTTATATGATCACAACAATGTACTGAAACAGATTGCATATTTTTGGGTGTGCAGCTGTTCATAAAACAAGAGTTACAGAACAACGGTGAACAGTTAACAATGTCATCGTTACAACTCATAGATAATTTTAAAAAAGGATTTACGGTCGCCTCTCACCCTGCACGACATCTCTGTGTCTTCCCTCTCCTCGCCCCTCTCGAAAGTTCGCAAACAGAGAGAGGGTCACAAAGAAGTAAAGAATGCCGTGGGAAATAATGGGACAGGATAGAGCGAACGAGGGAAACGGAGGAGTGAGCGAGATGGAGCAAGGAGGGAGGGAAAGGGGAAAGGAGGGAGGGAAAGGGGAAAGGAGGGAGGGAAAGGGGAAAGGAGAGAGGGAAAGGGGAAAGGAGAGAGGGAAAGGGGAAAGGAAGGAGGGAGGGAGGGAGGGAGGGAGGGAGGGAGGGAGGGAGGGAGGGAGAGAGGGAGAGAGAGAGAGAGAGAGAGGGAGAGAGGGAGAGAGGGAGAGAGGGAGAGAGGGAGAGAGGGAGAGAGGGAGAGAGAGAGAGAGAGAGAGAGAGAGAGAGAGAGAGAGAGAGAGAGAGAGAGAGAGAGAGAGAGAGAGAGAGAGAGAGAGAGACGGAAAAAAGGAGGAAGAGACAGACGGAGAGCAAAGCAGAGCAGAGCAGAGAGGAGAGGAGAGGAGAGTAGAGAGAAGAGGAGAGACTGAGAGAGAGAAAAAAAAAGAAACGATCCTGAAGATTTACAGAGAGCTAACCAAGAGATGAAAGAGGTATGGGAAACGTGGTTGAAATGTTGACAGCAAGAAGTATGGAGACGTAATGGTTCCTTCGTGACTTATGATTTCCTTTGATAGTCAGTGACAACACCTTTAGTGCATCATCACTTGTGCACTGATGATGGTCGCTAGTTTTCTCTCTCCCGACAGCCTTGTCTACTATTTTGAGCTTGCTGATGATGGTGGGGATTGTTAGAGAGGTAATGGCATTACCGGCGCTGGTAAAACTGCAGTCAGTGAAGATATCGATAATGGTGATAATATATTTTTTTGTAGTAATAGTGACAGTGATAACTATTATAAAAAGACAAGGGTGATAATGATATTTAAGAAATATATAATTATTGTAATGATGATAATAGCAAAAGTGATATTGTAATTTCAACTATTTTTGTTATTGCCATAATGATGGTAATGATAATGATGTAATAATGATAATAGTAATGATAATGATAATAATGATGATGGTGAAGACAATCACAAGGACGGCAATAGTAAATATCATAGTATTATAATTAATATCATTAATCTTAAAATTGCATTACTCCATACCTACATACCTACTCCATACCTATCATGATCACCATCACCATCTACCACAATCATCACGAAAACTGAAGTTACTCTGGACTATTTGCTGTATATATGCAATTACCAATGCGGCGAGCGTTTGTTGTAACACCGAGCGACTGAAACGTCAAGTATGTATCGATCCATATCAGAGAGCAAGAATCGCGGGGCTTTCGTGGGTTTCGAAGGTAGCATTGAGCCCAAGTGCATTGACACGGCCAAAGGACAGTCCCCCATCGCCCATGCAAGGCACAGCCCCCTTCTCAACGGCCGGCGCCCATCTATTCGTCCTCATCCGGCCCACGCGAGTCATAAACAAGATGGCTCGACGGCATTCCTGCTGCGTTCCTCCGAGTGGAAGGAACGAGAACAAAAGATCCTCGCACAGAAAACAGGCGAGGGACAGGCCCGCTTTTCCAGGCTGCCGTCGGAGCTTTTAGCGAGCTTTACACTTCGTCCGGTGTAGACTCCGTTTATTTATGTACATGCGCGAGCACACACACACACACACACACACACACACACACACACACACACACACACACACACACACACACACACACACACACACACACACACACACACACACACACACACACACACACACACACACGCACACACGCACACTCGCACACACGCACACACACACACACACACACACACACACACACACACACACACACACACACACACACACACACACACACACACACACACACACATACACACACACACACACACACACACACACACACACACACACATACACACACACACATATATATACATATATATATATATATATATATATATACAGTATATATATATATATATATATATATATATATATATATATATATATATTTATTAAATAATAATATATATATATATATATATATATATATATATATATATATAAATATATATATATATATGTTTGTATGTGTGCGTGTTTGTTTGTATCACCCATATTACTTTCATATCAGTTCTCCCTCTCCCTCTCTATCTCAATCCCTGTCTTATTTCCCGTCGTTCCCTTCCCACTCTCTTATCTCTCTCCCTTTCCCTCCACTCCTCTCCCTCTGCCTCACTTCTCGCTCTCTCTCCCTTATACTTTTTCTCCCTCCCACCCACTCTCTCTGAAAGGCATGTCCGCCCCAGTAGGCCTCCTGCCTTTCCCTTGACAGGTGCGTAACAGGATTATCTTCTCGCGCCCTCCGGTTCTGTCACTTAGCTAGAAAGAGCCGGGGTGTCGAACACGGTTCAGAACCGAGCCGTGAGAAGAGGCCATCGCTAGGTGTTGACGACTACGTTACGTTGTAATGTATGCAAGGGTTGAGGGCTTCATTAGCTAGCGTTGGGGCAATGCGGGAATGATGCTGGGAATGGGCCGTCTCCGTTGATAAAAGACGGGAGGCTGCGAGACAACCGCTGAGTGAATAATCGGTGGTAGACTACCGTTATTTGGATGCTGGCTAGGGACTCGCATGCTATTAGTTCCTGTCATAAACAAATGGCGGTCTTGCGTTGCTTCTGAGAATGAATATAATGAATAGTTATGTTAATATTTTTGTGTCTGACTAGTAGTATGATATTACATGGGGCTTTGAGGGACACTTATAGAACATTCATACAGTTGATTTAACGTGCAGTAAATAACTATTGTACGTACTCGTACCCATCCCTTCTAAACGTTTTCATGCTCCACCTACGTATCTTCACTTTTCTGAGAAGTTTTGTACTTCATAAACTTTCATAGTATCTTTAAAACGGCCTTTCTTGCAGTCATATTTCATAAACTATGACTGCTGAGTGACTAGGGTGTGCTTCCATTTCAGTAAGGAAGTTTATCATCTCAGAAAGAAGAAAATGGAAGGGATTTGTATATGAATAGTTCAAGGTAACATTTCCTATTGGCGATTTCTTTTGCATGTATTTCTCGCATTTTCCGTATAAAATGAACAGTGACCAAAGGGCAATCTTGCAGTTCAGCGCGACTTCTCTAGGGTGTTCAGCTCTGATTGGAAAAGTTATGACTAAATTGCCTTCTATGCATTTCAATTCGTCGACAGTCTCTATCATGGAATTTACCCAGTTTAGATATCCGTGCATATATCATTCCAAACCTACACTATATTCAACTGCAGTTCAAAGCCCTGCCTGAAGGACATCCTTTGTCTAACAAAACATATATATCATGGATACGAATATTATGTTTGACGTTATTAACAACAGAAGAAAAAAATATAGTGGTAAGTTGATCGAAAAGAGCGAGTACATAGCCACTTCCTTTGAGGCTTGTAAAACTTATGTCAGATTGATAACCTGAAATCAACAGAAGCTCAGCCAGATTGGGCAAATGTTTCGACATTTTTCCCGTGTTCCGGTGAATGTTTATTCTGCCGGGATCTTTCACTCAAGTTAATTCCGTATTGTTGATGCATTGGCTTAGTTGGTTATTGTTATTGTATTTTTGTGTAAGTTATTGTTTTATATTGTTGTTTTCACAGTGACTTATATTGCTATAACTATAATAACAATGCTTACGTCAGCTGTTTGAGCCGTTGTTGTAGCAACAGTACTGTGGTGTGTGCAGTGACACTTATTCTGTTGTTTTTGCTGATCATGTCTTAAGTATTGTATGGAATCGTACCAGCATTGTTATAACATTTTACTAATGCAATATCATTTTTTAAACTCCGTCGTTATCGATCTGAGGCGTTCATTATTACTGATCTCTGAATAATTCAAAAGTGGCTTATGAGGAGATGACAAAAGGAAGTATATAGATAGTGACGTGATAATGACAACAATAGTCAAATAGTTACTACTATTACTTATACTAATATTAAAACCAATACGAATACTAATGCTAATATTAATGATGAGGAGAGTAATAATAAGATTAAAAAGATAAAAGCAATGGAAGATCAGAATAACGTAATACAGCACAGTGTCCAAAAGTATAACAATGAAGAAGTTAAAGCAAGTTAGTATATAGGAAGACAGGTTGAAGGAAAAGGTAAAGCAGAGTGATAGAGTTTCATAAGGTTTAAAAAAGGTTCATGCTATCATCACGAAAGGAAAGCTAGATTATGATTTGATAAATTACGATGATCATTGGGATGCCAGTGATTAACGGGCGTCTTCCTGAATGATGGTTAATGATATCGCTTCCTCGCGGAAAGTGTAAGAGCGAAGTTTAATGGGTCTTTGCATATCGTCGCTGTGATAGTTTTCGGGGAATTAAGGAAGTTATACTAAATATCCTGGTTTTTAAAAGGTGAGTCAGGGGGAGAGAGGAGGACGCAGAGAGAGAGAGAGAGAGAGAGAGAGAGAGAGAGAGAGAGAGAGAGAGAGAGAGAGAGAGAGAGAGTGAGAGAGAGAGAGAGAGAGAGAACGTGAGAG
>BOPN01012452.1:0-11656 GCA_017312705.2 Penaeus japonicus | reverse complement strand
CTTATTTGTGGTGGGTTATTAGTTACAACAGACTAAGACACCCATAGCAGAGAGAGAGAGAGAGTGAAAGCATTGTAATAACCTTCCCCGCTATTACCATTCTTGTTAACATTACTGTTACATCTAGAGGATATTATTGTGCTTATGTGTATCATTGTTAGTTATCTAGAGAATATTATTGTGCATATATGCGTATTACTATTGTGTTCATACATTGTAACTATCAGTATATATATCGTATTTCACGTTATTCTACTGTCATACGTATATTTTGCCGCATGCCTTTGTTTACTTTCACCTTTGTTTTGGTGAGCCGGCGTCCGTTCGTCATGCGGCCCTTCCTGCAACCTTACCATTTATGGCGACGGCCTAATGCCCCTCGTCACCATGTTTACATTCTTCATTTAATGACGTCCCAGAGGTCCTTTATTGTGTAGACCTGTAATATAAACGCCCCCTGTGTATTGAGAGAAAGAAAGAAGATAGATAGAGAGAGAGAGAGATAAAAGATAGATAGATAGAGTGATACAACGTAGATAGAGAGAAAGAGAAAATATAAATTAAGGTTTATTAAATATTCTCATTACACTTCTTAAAAGTTTTTCGCAAGTCAGACTAATGATTAATATCTGATGAAATGCTATGTCATGTGCAAGGCATACCTTGATCTTCCGTATGTGCGTGTATATAGAGATAGATAGGTAGATAGATATAGACAGATATATATATATATATATATATATATATATATATATATATATATATAAATATATATAATATTATATATATAGATAGATAGATAGATATAGATAGATAAATATTGTATACACAATGGAGAGAGAGGATGTGGTATATAGGAGAGAGGACAGAGGAACAGAGAGAGAGAAAGAGGAAAGTGAAAAGAGTGAGAAAGAGAGAAGTGAAAGGAGAGAGTGAAAGAAGGAAAGCAAGACAGAGAGAGAGTGTGTGCGAGATGGTAAGGAAGAGAGAGCGAAAGAGAAAGGAAACTCAAATCTGCCACTTGCAACAATATTTGACAACGAATATATTACAAGAAAAAAATGATCACACTCATGTTGATCAAATTGTTATTTCTTTTATTTTATCTTTTTATTCTTGTTAAATAGTTTTAATAAAATACAGTAATCATAAAATTGGGTTGCTATTAATACAAATAAAAAGTCAAGTGCAACCGTGTTTAAACATCTATTAACAATAAAAGATACGTAAAATAAGCTGCTGCGATTCAATAAGTAAAATAAAAGAAAAAAAAAAGTAAGATTTGAAATGTTTAATAAATAAAAACGAATCATTAGAAGAAAGTGTAAAAATTTAAAACAAAGTAAATTCAGTAAAAACAATGTTTTGTTTTATCCTTTTTTTCTTTTCCTTTTATCTATACTTATCAATCCATGTCTTAAATCCACCCCCTTATAAATAAGTGTCCAAGTAATACTACAGGTTTGACAAAATAAACTGATACCATTAGACACTATCACAAAACTCCTTATCATAATAAACAAAAGGCCATAAATCGTATCTATTTTCTCATTTTATAATACACATCAACGGCACTTGAACAATCTAAACTTTCGATATTCTAAAAAAAATAAAATAAAAAAAAAAATAAAATAAATAAAAAAATAAAAAAAAATAAAAAGCGTTGCAACTTTTTCTTTCCATGCAATATGCTCGTTGAGTGTTGAGCGCAAGACGAAAGCAAAGGGGGTACTCAAATAAATTATTTCTGGTCATTGAATAATGAGACACGCGGAGAAACCGGCATTGTGAACCTTAAATGAAGCTTCGAGGAAACGTTCTGAAGCACAGTTCGAACGCGAGTTATTTGACGGTAGTTGGCGAGTGAAAGATATATATTTGTGGTTGTCAGATTTCTCAAGGATTGATAAGGTAAATTAAGCCATGCAGAATTGATTTCAATTATTTCTATCATTGTTATTATAAATATTATCATTGATGTAATTTTTAGTGTTGCTATTATTGTTATTATCATTATTGTTAATATTATCATTATTATTATGGTACTAATTATTATTATCATTATTATTATCATCTTCATTATTATTATCATTATTATCATTATCCTTATCATCATTATGATTATTATTATTAATCATTATTATTATCATCACCATTATCATCATGATTATTAATCATTAATATTATCATTATTATCAGTAATATGATTATCATAATCGGTATTAACTAAATTAATTTCCAAGTACGCATGATTATCATTATCATTTCTTTGTTATCATTATCATCATTACCATTATTACCATGATCAACATTAGTACTACAATCCATATAATCATTATCAATAATATCATTATTATCACCATTCACTAAATTAATTTCTATTACCATTTATACATTCTCCTAACTATAATGCTAAATTATAATTTACATCTGATTTCTAATGATGGGAAAGATAAACACAATTAGAATGACAATGATTCTAATTAAGCGGATGATAATTTGATAAGACAATCTCCTTTGATTCTGGTTGTTAAACTATCCCCTCATAATACTGTAACAATAAGCTCTTTACCATATCAATACAACATAAACTTTGACACACTGGAACTATATCAAGTTGTGCTTCGTTTTGTTTTTCTTCTTCTTCTTTGATCTTGTATTAAAATGATTATCATTATCCTCATTATCATTATCTTTAGTTTCATTATCATTAGTCATTATCATCATTATCAAAGTTATTATTGTTTTCATTATCATTATTATTATTATCACAACTACTACTATTACTAGCATTATCATCATCATTATTAGAGTTATTACTGTCATCACTAAAATGATTGTTATTACTATTATCATTTATATTTGTATGATTATTATCAACATCATTGTTGTTATTAGTATTAGTATTATCATTATTATCAGTATTACCATTGTTATCATTGTCATCATCATCATATCCTCATCATCATTGTTGTTATCATAATTATCATTACAATTACTACTCTATACGTAGGGATACACAGCCAGTGCAACTTGGTGCCGGTCCCAATTCTGGATGAATGGGGAGGGTTGTGTCAGGAAGGGCATCCGGCGTAAAACTCTGACCAATATTCCTATGCGGATCACAAAGAAGAATGCCCAGAAGACCGAGCGCATTGGAGAAAGAGGATCCCCTGCGGCGACCCCTAAATGAAGCAGCCGAAAGAAAAAAAGAAGAAGAAGAAGAAAAAAAAAAGACTTAGGGATACACAGCACCTTTGTAAGGTTAAGTGACTGAGGAACCCCAAAGAGATCCCCCGTGAAGCGGGAGACTTCAGGCTTCGGGGCCAAGGAAAGGTGGGGCCCCGTTCGTTCCTCGCAAAGGGGGTGGGGGGACCCAGGCAGACGGCCACGTCCTCACAAGCAAACTAATCCCTGGAAGTGTAGGTCTACCAGAAGAGTGAATAGTATGGAGATGCCACAGAAATAAATCGGAAAACCCAAATAATACCTATACTTATCAAATGTGCAAAAGGCACCAAAGTAAAATTGAGTTGAAAACATAGAATGACTAAGAAAGTGCCAGAAGGGCTGAAAATAATTAACTGAGCCGGAAGGGCTTAAGTTTACAGTAAAAGTGCCAGAGGGGCAGAAAAATCTACTTAATAAAAATAAAACGCCAAAAGGACCTGCAAAAAATAAAGTAAAATTAATAGCTAGGCTAAAAATGTAAGAAGAAATGAATGAAAATAGTAGGAGTGAAAGCGGAGGTAAAAGACGGAAATAGAAAGGGTAAAAAATCAAAGGAAAAATAAAAGGTAAAAGTAAAAGCGGCACAAAGGTTCAACAGAAAACGTAAACATAAAAAATAGCACGTCCAGCATGAATATATGTCGGCAAGTAAAAGGGGCAATACAACCTTGTTTCAGGATCTGGTGAAAATCCAAAACGTAAATCATAGTTACATGACCTCACGCGGATGAATGCGTAGCAGTAGAAACAAATAAAACAAAAAATAGTTTTAATAAAATACAGTAATCATAAAATTGGGTTGCTATTACAAATAAAAAAGTCAGGTGCAACCGTGTATAAACAACTATTAACAATAAAAGATACGTAAAATAAGCTGCTGCGATTCAGTGAGTAAAATCAAAATATAAAAAGTAATGCGTTGGATTGGTAGTAAAAGTAAGATTTGAAATATTTAATAAATAAAAACGAATAATTAGAAAAAAAATGTAAAAAAACAAAAAACAAAAAAAAAAACAAAGTCAAAACAGTAAAAACAGACGCAGAAGATCCGGGTGCTTTGTTATCCGCACATCATGCCAATTATTTTCATAGAAACGAGGATAACCAAATATATATAGAACTATTTATTCACAGCAGATAAGACAGGAAAAATACACAAAACACAAGTAAAATAAAGGACATGTAAAACAAGAATATATAAAATCGTAAAAATAAGGAGGCTGGCGCGGGGAAGTGGTCCACTGTGCTCGACTCCCCTGTGGATTACTGTGGGATGCTGGGCAGGATAGGGATAGGATGGAGGAAGGATAGGATAGGGTGGAGGCAGGATAGGGATAGGATGGAGGAAGGATAGGGATAGGAGGGAGGCAGGATAAGGATAGGATGGAGGCAGGATAGGGATAGGATGGAGGCAGGATAGGGATAGGATGGAGGAAGGATAAGGATAGGATGGAGGAAGGATAAGGATAGGATGGAGGAAGGATAAGGAAAGGATGGAGGCAGAATAGGATAGGGAGCAAGATAGAAGGTAGAACTAGCAGGAGGAAGGAAGAGGAGAGTGAGAAATTAGCATAGAAGACGGACGTGCAAGAGCGAAAGAATGAGGAAGACGGCGAGTAAGAGGGGATACGAGGGGAAGGTTACGAGGAAAAGGAGGGGGGGGGGGGTAGGAGATGGTTCTAGTCATGGGGTGGGGGGTAGTGAAGACCTCACACCCTCACACATTTTTTTTTTATCTCCTTTTCATATTTCCTTTTTTTTTTGTAATTCTTTTCCTTGCAATAATCTTGAAAATAAGTATGTAAAGTCACGAACGCGGAACATGAACGGTTTACCAAATGCAAGAAGCAACGAGAGTAGACTATGACTCGCATTATCTTTGATAATTCAATTGCACGCGTAATTGCTACTTAGTTGCAAGGCTAATGTGAAGGGAGAGAGAGAGAGGAGGGTGGGGGGGGGGAGAGATAGAGAGAATAATATCATTACTTGTATCATTACTATGATAATCATTATCGTGATCATTATCGTTGTTATCATCATCTTTATCGTTGTAATTAATATCATTACCATTGTCATAATTGATATTATTATTACCAATGTTACATTCATGTTCTTTTAGTTATTGATACTGCAATTACTAACATTATTTTTGCTGTTGTTATTATTGTAATAACTTCTTTATTGTCATTATGATAATTCTCATCATCATCATCACTATTATTAACATTATCATCAACATGAATCTACCATTGTTGTTCTTGTCGTTATTACTATCATTATCCCAATCCAAAACAAAAAAAAAAGAAAAAAAAAATGAAACATTAAAATAAGAAATATCATCCCAGTCCGAAAAAAAGACAAAAACAAACAATTTAAACATTAGAATAAGACATATTAAAAAAATCAAATTCGAAACTTTTCGAAAAATCGATCGAAAAGTTCATTACATCGGCAGCCATTCGGGCCACATGTTGCACGCGCACCATATCGAGCGACTAATTCGGTTATTGGCGATTGCCTCTCGATTAAGATTATATGTTTAAGCTTAGGATAACCTCGTCTTATTGTTAGTGTTTGATTATGAAGATGCTTGATTGTGGTGGGATTTTTTTTTTTTTTTTCTTTTTCTTCCTTTTCCTTCGCCTTGCTTTTCTTCTTGTTTTATTCGTCCTCTCGTTGTTCTTCTCTCTTTTCTTTGCTCTTCCTTTTGTCTTTCTCTTTTTTTCCTCTCTCTCTTTTTTCCTTCCATTTCTTTTTTCTTTCTTTCTTCTACTCCCTCCTCTTCTTCCTTCCCACCTTTATCTTCCTCTTCCATTTATTTTACCCTTTTTCTTCTTCCTCTTCTTCTTCTTCTTGTCCCTCCTCTATATCTTCCCTCCCTACGTCTCTATCTTCCTCCCTTCTCTCCCCCTGTCCGTTATTCAATTGAAAATACACGCCACGTAATGATATTAATCTATATCATGTTAGTATTCCATTAATTTGCGGGTGGAACGTTATGTATTTTTAGCTAATGAGCAAAATGCAATAAGAAGATTAATCTTATTTAAAAGAATTTCATCTCGCAAGCATGAATAATCATAACTCAAAAGTAGGCAGGCGTGTGTGCGAGAAGGCGGATGTGTGTGTGTGTGTGTGTGTGTGTGTGTGTGCGTGTCTGTGTGCGTGTCTTTGTGTGTGTGTGTGTGTGTGTGTGTGTGTGTGTGTGTGCGTGTGTGCGTGTCTGTGTGTGTGTGTGTGTGTGTGTGCGTGTGTGTGTGCGTGTGTTCGTGTGTGTGTGTGTGTGTGTGTGTGTGTGTGTGTGTGTGTGTGTGTGTCCTCAAGGGAGACAGAGCAAGATACTGTATATCAAACTGTAATTTAGCTATTCAAGGTATAGCTCATTTATCTTTCCGTAATATTTTATATTACTAATCTATGAATATCACTCTTAATTAAACACAACTTAGACAACGAAAACTATACGGACTTACACAGATTTCGCTCATACAGTGTACTCTAATAAGTAGAAGAATGACGAGACAGAAATTAAACGTATTCTCCTTATTCTCAACAAGCATAAAAAAAAGAATATTATCGTGGAAAAATATCCTACCTGAAATGTATCGCCAAATCATAACACGAAGGAGACGCATCTGAACACAGCATCCCAGTCGCTACGCTACCGTATATTGTTCTTAATTAAACTAAGCCACATCACTCGCCAATTTCCCCCCCTGGTCTTCGCCATCGTCTTCACATTGTCGTATCCCGAGTCGTACTGTTTTCGCATTATCCATAAAGTTTTGCAAAATATTATTGGAACGATTGCTGTGTCCTTCGCCTGGGGATGGTTGAGGGAGGTAAATGTATAAGAAAAAAAACAATAAAAATAATAAGAGTAATAATTGGAGTATTATAAAAGTTTAAGAAGGTAAATGTATAAGAGATGGTTGAGGGAGGCAAATGTATAAGAAATAATACAATAAAAATAACAAGAGTAATGATAAGAGCATTAAGGCATCGTCATTGTCGGTATACGATGACCATAACAACGGCAAAGGACTTGGTCGTCAATCCTACATATAGGATTAAACACCATAACTTGTCTCAGAAGATGATGCCGATTTTTACTCTGTCGTGGCCGTGAATGCGATATATGAGACTGAAGTCTTTGTCAAGATGTACGTGTACTTATACTCCACGATCGTGTGTAAATGCCTGTACAAGAGGATCGAATCCACGCGTGGATGATTGGAAAACATAATCAGGGATTCCAAGTCGCTGCACTACATGCTTACGATACGCGAGTTTTATGTAACCTTTCTATGCATTATGTAACCGATCTAAGAATGCTTTTATACGATTATACACGTTCATGTAAGACAAGGAAACGTACCGAATGACCTTTCGCAGGAAGCCAATTATCACATTCTTCTACCGATTTTATATTCAGCCCCCCCTCCCCCCACCCCCGATCCCCGGTCGACTGGGGTCGTTAAGTATTCCTTTGTCTTTTCGTTAATTGCTCGAGGGTTTGTATCAAAATTCCAATTCTTGTTTCAGTGTTTCTGTTTGTAAGTGATGGAGTGTTTGGGTTGTAAATTGGTTTATTTAAGTTTGTTGAGAGATGTGTATATGTCAAGTTGATAGATGAGTGTGTGTGTGAGTGTTTGTTAGTAGGTGTGTGTTTGTTTTGTAAGTAGATGCGTGTGCGTGGAGTATCTTAAATCGGAGAGTAAACATTGAAAATATATAATTTCTGATTTACCATTGATACACACATACGAGCACGCGCACGCACATGCACACACACGCACACGCGCACACACAAACACACACACACACACACACATGCACACACACACACACACACACACACGCATGTATATAGAGATAGATAGATAGCACATATATATATATATATATATATATATATATATATATATATATATATATATATATATATATGTGTATATGTATGTATATGTATGTATGTATGTATGTATATCCATTAGACACGTTTTGATAAATTCGTGTGCGTATCCCTACAAGTGACTTGAGCTAAATCAGTTGCAGTTGATCACAACATTGATTGAGAAATTAATGAGATTGCAAGAGAGCGATTACGTGGAAATGATTTTTACTTCTTGCAGTAGTAGAAAGGACGAGAGGTATGATCCAAGAATAAGAGTATAAATAGTAAATAAATAAGAGTGAATAACAAGGTAAACATCGATACAAAAACAATGAAAAGAACAACACAACAATGGACGCATTCATTCTTCATTAGATGTTACTATCACGAGATAAGATCCAATAAGCAACAGAATTGCAATATATCAATCAAGTTAAAACGTCTCTCACCATCTACATGGACACCTACTGCCATCTGCTTACACTTGTTTTGAAGGTGTTACCGTCTCACACACAATATTTCTAATGGGTACCCAGCATGTGTCTTCACGTCCCGGTCGTGTCAATGAAGGATTTAGGGAATAAAGGAAATCGTGAATTGTATCAACACAATTTCATGGTCTCTCTCAGGATTCTTCAAAGGAATCCTGGAAGAGGCAGGAGCTAGTGAGCTAGTGGTGAATGGGTCACTAAGTCTCATTGAAGAAAGAGCGAATATATATATATATATATATATATATATATATATATATATATATATATATATATGTGTGTGTGTGTGTGTGTGTGTGTGTGTGTGTGTGTGTGTGTGTGTGTGTGTGTGTGCATGTGTGTGTGTGTGTGTGTAATAGATATTTTGAAAGGTGTTCAATATACTGATTAGCGTATAATAAATATTCAGTTGGGACACGAAAATAATACGTGATCCCTCACTGAATTGCAATGAAATAGGTTTGAACACTATCTGCAATATTATATCAACCTCTAATTTCATTCCAAGACAAGTTTGATCATCGAACGTACACACTACAAACATTAAAGGGTTTAAATCAGAATGAAGTAAATGATATATAATAAGGTTATAGAAGTTGCAAAGTAAATGCAGAATTCTCTGACACCCTAATAGTTGCAATTGAGTGGTTCAAAGTGATGGAAGTTTCGAGTTTTATTATATAGTTCTTGTCTGGCGTCTCGCACAGGGGATGTCTCTCTTTGGCTGATGAACAAAACTATAATAATACGATATTTCGGACAAGCCTAGGCCCATACCATGAACTTTGACCATTACCCCTTCGGCCAATCAGAGTCAAGTAGAGCCATGCCTTCGACCAATCATCTAGCTACACTTGAACCCCTCGGGAATGACCTCGTATAGACAAATTGGTATCTCGCCTTATACTCTATTTTCCTCAGATAGGATTTTCCTTAGAGTAAAACAGAATCAGTTTAGACTTCCTTTTGGGAGGTCTGTGCAGTTTTCAAACTCCAACCCCCCTCCCTCTGACCAGACCCATCTCCTTCCCTCCCCCCCCCCTTCTTTTTCTCTTCCTCGTCTTCCCCTCGTATCCCCTCTTATTCGCCCTCTTTTTAAATTCTTTTGCTCTTACATTCCCGTCTACTTCTACACTAATTTCTCACTCTTCTCTTCCTTCTTTCTGCTAGTTATACCTTCCATCTTGCTCCTTATCCTATCCTGCCCCCATCCTATCCTATCCTGCCTCCATCCTATCCTATCCAGCCTCCATCCTATCCTGCCTCCATCCTATCCTATCCTGCCTCCATCCTATCCTATCCTGCCTCCATCCTATCCTATCCTGTCTCCATCCTATCCTGATCCTGTCCAGCATCCCGCAGTAATCCATAGGGGAGCACAGTTGACCACTTCCCGCGCCAGCCTCCTTATTTTTACGATTTTATATACTTTTGTTTTAGTCTGTCCTTTATTTTACTTGCATTTTATGTATTTTGTCTCTTTTTATTTGTTGAAGATAAAGTTCTATTATAAATCTTTGGTTATCCACGTTTATATGAAAATGCGATTTCTTTAACTCCTTTTACTTTTTTTTTTTTTTTCTTTTTTTTGACTTTTATGATTTTTATTCTCTGAATCGCAGCAGCTCGTTTTACGTTTTTTTTTTTTTTTTTTTTTTTTTTTTTTTTTTTTTTTTTTTTTTTTTTTTTCTTTCTTTCTTTTCTTTTTTTTTTCTTTTTTTTTACTGTTAATTGATTTTTCAGAACGGTTGCACATGTCTTTTTAATTGTATTAATAGCAGCCCCATCTTTATGGCCATTGTATATCATTTAAAAGTTTATTATTTTTTTACTGCTACGCTTCCGTGTGAGGTCATGAAAACCTGATGTTTTACCAAAATAAACGAAGTGGATATTCTTTTTACCTGCCCTGTGGATTTACATTTTTTATTTACACTAGGTTGTACTGCCCCTTTTACTTGTCAAAGTGTATTCATGCTGGATGTGCTACTTTTTATGTTTACATATTATGTTGAACCTTTGTACCGCTTTTAGTTTTACCGTTTCTTTTTACTTTTACCCTTTTACCTCGTATTTTTCTTCTTTGTTTTACCTCAGTTTTTACTGCTTCGTTTATTAATTTATCCTTGAAATGTTTTGGCCTAGTTATTAATTTTACTTTCATTTTTACATGCCCTTTTGGCATATTTTAAGTCATTTTATGTTTTCATTTTAATTATATTTTGGTGCCTTTTGCACGTTTGTTAAGTATAAGTTTCATTTATACTTTATGATTTATTTCTGTGCCGTCTCAATACTATTCACGTTCCTGGTAGGCCAACACTTCCGGAGATTAGTTTCCTTCTGAGGCCGTGGGGGTTCTAAGCCTTTTGACTGGTTCCTCACCCCCTTTTGCGTGGAACGAACGGATCCCCACCTTTCCTTGGTCCCTTGGCTTCCTCAATCACGTAACCTTACATGTACGCCCAATATTGGTGGCAAGGAGTTGGACCTATCAGGAGTGGATTTAGGAGTTTCTCTGCTCGTTCAGTATTTAGCTTTTTCCTGCTAGGCTAGCCATTTTAGTAGTTTTAATAAAGCCATTTTTCGTGTTTATGGCCTGTTTTGTATTTTCTTTCAGGTCTCTTGTTTTTAGTACTGTTTTTGTGCAAGGCTTTTCTTTCTCAGCATTTTTATTTGTATGTTTTTACTCATGCCCGCTCATCAGTTAGTTTTACGTTGTGGTTCTTGTTAGTAGGGGATCTTTCTTTTTTACTCTGTTCTAATACTTTTACCCCTGCTAATTTTGCTTTTATCCACTCATTTGCACTAGGCAATTTTTTTTTTTTTATGTCCGCTTTTGCCTTGTTCAGCTTTGTGGCACGCATCACTGCCCACTTTGTGTTTTGTCGAGTCAGCCTGTATTTCTGGCTGCTTGTTACTTAGTGCAACTAAGGCCCGTAGTAAAGAACATGTCGTGACGGGTTACCCGTCCAGTGTTCGCAGTAAAGAAAATGGGATTTCCGAGGATTAGTATTGGAACGTCGGGAGTTTT